>SNQJ01S0231857.1:0-14126 GCA_010110895.2 Picea sitchensis
ATGCCCAATTTCATCAACATTAAGCCTCCTGTCCTCCATAAGCTTTGAAATAAACTCTGGGTGGATTCTGATCCGAAGGCCTCTGCCGCCGTCGCTGTTCAGTATCTCAAACGGCTGGCAGAGAACCGCCGCACGTCCGAAACTGCGAAGAGGAGCTGATACCCGAGCAGTGGGAATAGATGGAGCAATTGGGGGCGGCGGCGATATTAGGGCAGACAGCGATACGAGCGATAATGGAGACTGAAAGAAGTGATCGGGCAGAAGGAAGTACCTGTTTCCCAGCTTCAGTTGGCCGTTTGGAGACAGGGCCGACGTCTTCTGCCCTATATAGAAGGAGTGGGAATGGCAGACTAAATGTTGAGGGAAACCCTGCATGATCTGGCCGGCGCAGAGGGGTTTATGAAGGATTTGAACGCTGCCGTCTGAGAGAACCAGCTGGATGGCTTCCTTGCTATTGCCCACAGTCACGCAAGACGCATGGTTGCCCATATTTTACTTTGTTTGTTCTGAACCAGCAAAATACAGGAAAGCAAAACCGGGAGATGCGAGGAAGGAACGCAGAAGTGGCGTGTTATATAAAGTGTAAAACCAGTAGTCTTTGTAAAACAGAAATTAGAGACGTGCAGGACTAGAGTAGGACTAGTCAACCAGCCGATCATTGCCCTTAGCGTCAAGCACATGCTTTATTTTGGTTTTACTGTTACACACGTGAAAGCATACGTATATTCTTCACCGACCTAGTCTGTATAGCACATGTCTGTCTGATTGGGACGTCAAAATTAGATTTTTTTAAATATCATGTGTTAAATAAGTGAAATTAGCAGCTAAGCTGTTATTCTTATTTAAGTGACAATGACTGTTATAAAACTTTGTAGGGTGGGGTTGTTTGGTTTGAATCAGATCATGTAAATTATGTAAATTTGGACAATTTTTTTTATATTTTGTTGTTTAAATTGTATTTTTGAATGTATAAATGGATTTAGCTTGTTGAAAAACCTGTGAAGCAGATTTCCAATAAAATCAAACTGAAAAAATTGTCACTTTTAAACTATTCCTTACTTTATACTTTTAAAGTTTAAATATTTTAAAATAAATTGATGAATAAATCTAATAATGACAATGACCACTACTTTATACTTTTAAAGTTCTCGATCTAGAGGTTAGTAACTATTAATAATATTATAAATCTAAATTGAAGTTTTCAAATTAAAAAAAAATTAACTCAATGACTAAAAACTATGGCATATTAATCTTATTCGTAATACTACAACTTTTTTTTTCCATGAAATTTTTTTCTCTAATTTATATATGGTATAAATTCATTTATAAGAAGCTGCAGCGAGCTATTGACTGTGGTCGGTGCCCAAATCGTAATACTACAACTTATCATTGAGTTATAGCACACTCCCTCTTTTAAAATTTTAATAATGTTGCTATTATAACACATGGGCTCTTTTAAAATTTTAATAATGTTGCTATTATAACACATGACGTTTTTTCAAATTTTAATAATGTTGATATATTAAAATTAGAGCTATTGACTGTGGTCGGTGCCCAAATCGTAATACTACAACTTATCACTGAGTTATAGCACACTCCCTCTTTTAAAATTTTAATAATGTTGCTATTATTATAACACATGGGCTCTTTTAAAATTTTAATAATGTTGCTATTATAACACATGACCTTTTTTCAAATTTTAATAATGTTGATATATTAAAATTTGAAAGTGATTTAAAATTTAAAATTTAAAATTTAAAATTTAAAATTTAAAATTTAAATAAACAACTTTTCAAAATAAAGTATAATTTTTATAATTTTATATAGCAGTAGTTTAAATGTTTTATTTTTTGGTTATTTTCTCACAATTTTTTATGTTTGATTTTGTTGGAAATCGATAATGAATTGTTGGATCTACAGATTTGAGTGGCTAAGTTTGTATAATCTGAGTGTTTCATGGGTTTTTCAACACAATCCATTTATGTATTCAGAGATACAATTTAAACAACAATTTAAACAACAATTTGAAATGCATTGCTTTAAAATGTGATAATAAATAAGTAATCAAAATCTATGTAATCTAAATGTAAGTAAGATGATTTTCCATTTTTCTAATAAAAAACGTTATGAAATAAATAAAGCAGAACTAAATTTAAAGAATTATAGTTTTTTTTAGTAAGTATAATTATAAAATATATGGAAGAACCTTTTGATAAATTCACACACTTGAGAATGTTTATAATCTTCAAAATATTAAAATATTTTAAAAAATTTAAAATATTAGTAATATTTTATAATTATTTCAATTTATTTTTATAAATTTGAAAATAAATTATTATTATTATTATTATTTTGAGTTTTAATTGATAATATTTTTATGAAAAAAAATAGTAAAATAATATGGTACTTAGTTTTGTTAAAATTCAATTACAAAAACAATTTATTTTTGTAATTGAATTTTAACAAAACTAAATTAAGAGCCATGCTCCTTGATTTTACTTAAAATACCTTAATGAAGATGACAAAAAGTACATTCCAACTTCTCTTAAATGTTTCCACCTTAACAAAAAAAAATTAAAATTTTTGTAACTCCGCAAAACATTCACAAACTAATGACACAACAAAAAAAACATGAAAATTGTTGATCTCTTCATGACCATCTATTGAAGGGGGAGTGTTGTTGCTCAACGTTAATTGGTTCTTGATTATAGGAATTGTCACGTCTTAGTTTTAGTTTTGTTAAAATTCAATTACAAAACAATTTATTTTTATAATTGAATCTTAACAAAACTAAATTAAGAACCATGTTTCTTCATTTTACTTAGAACACCTTAATGAAGATGACAAAAAGTACATTCCAACTTCTCTTAAATGTTTTCACCTTAACAAAAAAAATTAATTTTTTTTGTAACTACGCAAAACATTCACAAACTAATGACACAACAAAAAAACATGAAAAAGGTTCATCTCTTCATAACCATCTATTGAAGGGGGAGTGTTGTTGCTCAACGTTAATTAGTTCTTAATTATAGGAATTGTCACGTCTTAAATAAATATTAAATAAAAAAAATGTATTATCAAAATAAAATTTATAAGAACCAATCATGTTTTAAAAGGGGAGTGTTGTTGCTCAACGTTAATTAGTTCTTGATTATAGGAATTGTCACGTCTTAAATAAATGTTAAATAAAAAAAATGTATTATCAAAATAAAATTTATAATAACCAATCATGTTTTAAAAGATGACATCATCCTTTGTCGTTGAGTTGACATTGTTTGACTTAAAAATGATGAGTTATCATATTATAAATGGCAAATGACAACCCATAGTTAAACTATGGTAATGTTATGAGTACTTTTAAAACCAAAAAAGAAAGTACTCATTAAAAAAATGTCTTTTTCCCACTGTTTTTAATAAAATAATATTATTGTCATCTCATGCTTTTTGAAAAAAACAAAACTTGTACTTGTATAAAATATTAATATATTTTCACACTTTTCAATAAATATTATATATTTTAATTTTTTTATTATTACTTATTATATTTTTCTTATTTCTAATTTGTTTTATTCAACTTTAAATGATTATGTATGAAATAACATTTTTTAATTTAAAACCGCGCTATCAAAGGTTTCAACATGATTTATTATTTATTTTTCAGGATTTGGGTGGGTTTGATAATCAGAGAAGCTCACTCTTTTGGCTATGAGTTCAAGGAATGAATGGAAAGGACCCATTCCATAATGGAAGAGAATGGATCATACATAGAGCCGAATGAGGGGTAAGAGCAATAGGAATTTCAACGTATTGGGCCAAATAAGATGAAATGTGTGAGTATGTAGATGCTAGTCACTCATTTGAGGGTTTTAATGGAGGAGATTGTTCATTGTTGAGGAAAATATCTCATTGTCAAAAAGAAAACCACCCAACAATTTTGTATTCCTCCTCGACAACCTGTCTTTTCCTTTGCATTGTGTAATGTCCCTAATCCAAAACCATTTGTAATTGTACATATAGGATGGTGAGTCATTGACACCTAGTTTTGGTGTTGCGTGCACCTGGGTAAGTGTGCATGGATGCACATCAAAGAAGGGTGTGCACATTTCATAGTACTGCATGCACTTGGATAAGTGCGCAGGAATGACCTAGGAGTGCGCACCGAGCCGGATTGTAACGTACCCAACCACCATGGCTCGGTCCAGCGAGAGGATTGTAACGTACCCAAAGGTCTAGAGGAGCTGGGATTGGGTCGTTCATATTATGAGGGTTAATGGTTGTCAATTGTTGTTGTCGAGAGAGAGAAGTGTGTTGTTGTAGAAGAGTCTGTATTGTAAGATCTTCAGCTGGGTGCGAAGATCAACCCTGCAACTGGGTGCGCAGGGAGGGGAGAGAAGAAGAGAGAAGAGAGAGAGAGATCTGCAAGCTAAGAGGCGCAGATAGAACTGTATGTTTCCATTTAATATATCAAGAAGCACAGTTATGTGGACGTATCCCTAGGGAGAGGGTGAACCACGTATATATTTTTGTTCTATGTGGTTGATGTTGTGTTCTTTACTTTCTATTATACTATTGTTGCATTGTTGTGATAGATCTGAGATATAAATTGTGAAGTAAGCTTAAATGCGGTAAAGAATATCTAGATTTTTGTGTGTTGTTGCCCTGGATCCACTTTGCACTTCCTCTGGTTGCAAACACCTATGTCATGCAACCTCCTATTGCTACTTCGGGTGAGACTGCATCTGCTTCGCAACTGTTTCTGAAAGGGCCAATAGTTAGGGCTTATTCGTGCGCTGTTAGAATTGAACCCTGGGTCTACAACTCTACCAAAAAATGGTTCCGTTGTCGGGACCAAGATCTTATTTAGGGAATGTCAAGGTGGTTTCCATCGAAGATAGAGATTTAGAAGTGGATAAAAGAACAAGAAAAGGACTTCGCTGAAGCCCAGAACAAGAACCCCGATCTTAGTATAGAGGAATGGTTGGGAAGGTATATCTTTACTGATATACACGAGATTTTCTTTGGAGGAATTCATAAGGAGCTATATGAGTGGTTAGCCAAATTAGCAGATACCCAGTTTGAAATTAGACCTAGACTACTTGTGGTTTGGATGTCGGTGTTGATCAAGAAGGTCAAGAGAGTCGATAACGTCATGTCAAGAGTAGTATATCATCGGTTTGATAGCACTATTGGAGGGTACATTACTAAGTTTTCTATTGACAAAGTCGATTCATATAGTCAAGCAAAGAGATATTTCTTTAAAGGATCAAGAGGAAAATTTTTACACTTTTTGAAGTTGAAGATTAAGATGCTATTGCATGAGAAGAACATCTTGAAGATATAGTAATCGGTCGAATTGAAAAAGATAAAGCTCAAGAAATCAGACAGTGACAACGACACAAAGGTTGGACATACCCGCGGTGGGAGAACCTTCAGAGAGGTTCCTTTGGTGAACCTGTTTGAGAAAACTCACGAGCCACTGGCACAGGACGAAGGGTTCTACAGTGGAGAAGAAGAAGAGATATTGAATGAGGAACATTCAGATTCCACTAGGGCAGAGGAAGGGAATACTGAAGAACCTCGCCAAGAAGAATCATATACCTCAGGAACTGCGCCTACCGTTGAGGTAAGTACTATTACTCCTCCTGTTTTTCTAGTAGTGTTAAGTAACCAGAGTAGTCAGATTTCTCAGAGCACTCTTACCAGTAGTCCAATACATAATCACTCAAGAAACCTAGGAAGACCTATGGAAGATGAAATGAGGTTACCTATTTTTAGAGGAAATGGATCTGAAGATCCTGATCAACACTGGTTCTTATGCGAAGCAGTATGGAGTATTAAGCAAGTCAGTGATGAAGCTGTTAAGAGAGATCATTTTAGTACTATATTGAGAGACCACGCACTAAGCTAGTACATGAAGTTTGTTAAAGGGGTTGCACAACCTAAACCATTGAATGATATCAAGACTGCATTGAGTGAAGAATTAAAGAAACCCAAGTCGGAGTCCCAGTGCATTACAAACTGAAGGAAATCAAGCAAAGAGTAGTTGAACTTGTTTGGGAGTTTGATCAGAGGTTTAAGACCTTGATAGGCCACTTGAGATTTCAGATTACAGATGAATAGAATAAGGAATGATTCTTTGTTGTCCTCTTACCACACATCAGAGTTCCTTTGATGCAACAGAAGGTTGCTTCACAGGCTAAGGTGTTGGATATCGCCATGAAACTACAATCAACCCCTATGGGAGAATCCAGCTCAGGTATGAGTCAAATTTTGATTCATCTAACTAGCTTATCTCTGCAGGTCGAAGATATGAAGAAAGATAAATGAAAAGATAAAAGAGAATATATCTGGTGTATCGGATGTAAATCAGAGGGCCATGACAACGAGCACTATCCCCTATTTAACAAGTACTTGGCCTTTGGAGCTTCGAGCCCTTTCAAGTAGGTTACTCTACCCTGGTGCGAGGTATGTAGAAATAGACATCACCCTGGTGAATGTTATTACATGCAAAAATATGTCCAGACACCTACCAACCTTTACTACACATTCTGTAAATATGTGGGGCATGATGAGAAGTATTGTAGGGCTTATGACCTCTTGTATGAAAGGTCAAGATATACATATAAGATTCAAGGAGAGATGCAACAGGAGGGAAATGCTATGCAGTTTAACTCCCCAGGAAGAGGAAACTTCAATCCTCGCGGTGGATTCAGAGGAAGAGGACGATGAGGAGGCATGGGTCGAGGTCGAGGTCAGATCATTTTTTATAACTGCGCTCAACCGGTTCATTTGGAAAGATATTGTCAGAACCCTTGTACCACTTGCAACTATTGTTACTCATTTGAACATGTTATTAAGGATTGTCCAACATTGTTAGCGAAACTTCAGGAGAGGCAAGGATGAAACCAACAGGTCCAATTGATATCAGACGAACCTTGTAGAGAGGATCCTAGAGTCGTTGTTATCACTAGAGGAGGCATTGTTATAGGAGAAGACATGGTGATTGTAGGAAAGACTATAGAAGAATCGAGGGCCAGAAGAGCTACAGAGAAGACACAATCATTCAATCCAAGGAAGAAGAAGCATACATTTGAAGAGGCAAGAAGAGAGTTTGGAGGAGAATGGGCTTCTTCATCAAAGGCACAACCAAAAGTGAGAGAATGTGGAATGCCTCTAGCATTTGACTAGTCTACCTCACCTAGAGAAGGAAAATAGGTAAGCAAGCTTGTCAGTTTCTTGTATACATTTATTGAGTTGATTAAGGATGAAAGAGCCATACAAGAACTACAACACTTAATCAAACAGTATGAGATAGGAAGGGTAAATCCTCTGCTGAATAAAGAAGTACATCAAGTATCTAGAAAGAGAAGAAAAAACAAGGAACTACACCTTAATGCTCACATTGGGGACTATGACATATATTACGTGGTCCTTGACTTGGGATCATAAGTCAATGTTATGATGAAGCAAACCTGGGCATTGATGGGAAAACCTAAGTTGATCTATTTTCCCGATCAGGCTTAGGATGGCTAATCAGCAGGCAGTAAGCCCCTTTGGAAGACTGAAGCATGTCCCTGTGGACATCGATGGGTAAATACGTTTGCAGACTTCGAAGTAATTGAGATAGTTGATGATAACTATCTTTATCCTATGTTGTTAGGAATGGATTGGGATTTCAACAATTCTACTGTGGTTGACTTAAAGAAAAGAAGAATGATGTTTGAAGGTGATGGCCTTAGGGTAATTGCACCCCTTGATCCCGATGAAGGTCGCAAATACATAGAACCCATCAGAGAAGAAGACTGTGCTTATGAACTAGAGAATATATGCAAATTTACAACCAGACAGTAGGATTACATTAATCCTACAACATATGGAAATTTGAGATGGCAAAGTGAGAGTGCATGCTCGTCAGACTTGGAATAAGTACTAGAGAATTGGCAGAACAAAATGTATGAATTTTTTGCATGGAGGTGTGCCAGATTAACAAGGGAAGTTTGTTGGATCGGCACAGAAATAAGTAACCTACCCACATTTGATGGTTTAAATCATTTAGAAACATTCTTAGTGGAATTTGAAGAAATTGTACCAGTACAACAGAGGTTGTTGGCACTAGATGAAGCCTTGAAATAAACGCCATCAAGATGGTGGGGAATGCACAATACGAACATTGCAAAGTGGGTCCAATGTCGCACTTTGATGACAACTCTCTTTTCAAAACAAGCCGAAGGGTGCGAAGTCTGATACACAGGTCAGAGTTGTCCGAAGGACCATGTGTGGAGTTGTGAGGAGGCCTAGATCAACATTCCTCAAGAACAATGGGTGCATAAATTCATTAACACTTTGGACACAATTCCTATCAATTGGTATCTTCAAGAAGAGCTATGCCTCACCACTTTAGATTGGTATGGTATGACCCAGAAATTTATAGCTACATTTTTATTTGAAAGTCAGTACCCCACAGTAGATCAAGATTTACAAGTTGTAAGACATAAATTCTTTGAGGAGGCACCTAACCTCCCTTTGGAGAAAGAGGAATATGAATGGACTGCACCTCTTCAAAAATTACAAGGGTGCTACAATATCAATGCTGATGAAGATGATGACCTTGGGAATGTGAACACTGCAGAAACTGAAGGGAAGAGAGACATATAAGGGCCAGGATGAAAGAGCCATACAAGAACTACAACACTTAATAAGACAATATGAGATATGAAGGGTAGATCCTCTGCTGAATAGAGAAGTACATCAAGTATCCAGAAAGAGAAGGACAAACAAGGAAATACACCTTAATGCTCAGATTGGGGACTATGACATAGATTACGTGGTCCTTGACTTGGGATCAGAAGTCAACGTTATGATGAAGCAGACCTGGGAATTGATGGGTAAACCTAAGTTTATCTATTCACCTATCAGGCTCAGGATGGCTAATCAGCAGGCAGTAAGCCCCTTTGGAAGACTGGAGCATGTCCCTATGGACATCGACGAGGTAAGGATGTTTGCAGACTTTGAATTAATTAAGATGGTTGATGATAGTTTTCCTTATCCTGCGTTGTTAGGAATTGATTGGGATTTCAAAAATTCTACTGTGGTTGACTTAAAGAAAATAAGAATGATGTTTGAAGGTGATGGCCTTAGGGTCATTTCACCCCTTGATCCTGATGAATGTCACAGATACACAAAACCCATTAGAGAAGAAGACTGTGATTCTGAACTAGAGAATATATACAAATTGACAACCAGACATCAGGATTACATTAATCCTACAACAGATTGAAGTTTGAGCTGGCGAAGTGAGAGTGCATGCTCGCCAGACTCGGAAGAAGCACTGGAGAATTGGAAAAACAAAATGTATGAAGTTTCTGTGCGGAGGTGTGCCATATTGACCAGGGAAGTTCGTTGGATCGACACAGAAGTAAGTAACATGCCCACATTTGATGGTTTAAATAATTTAGAAACATTTTTAGTGGAATATGAAGAAATTGTACCAGTACAACAGAGGTTGTTGGCACTTGATGAAGCCTTGAAATCAACACCAACAAGATGGCGGGGAATGCACAAGAAGAACATCACGGAGTGGGTCTAATGTCATACTTTGATGACAATGCACCTTTTAGAACAAGTCAAAGGGTGCGAAGTCTAATACACAGGTCAGAGCTATCCAAAGAACCATGTGTGGAGTTGTGAGGAGGCCTAGAGAAACATTCCCCAAGAATAGTGGGTGCATAAATTCATTAACACTTTGGACACAACGCCTATCAATTAGTATCTTCAAGAAGAACTATGCCTCGCCACTTCAGATTGGTATGGTATGACCCAAAACTTTATAGCTACATTTTTATTTGAAATTATATACCCGACAGTAGATCAGGATTTACAAGTTGTAAGATAGAAAGTCTTTTAGGAGGCACCTAACCTCCCTTTGGAGCAAGAGGAAGATAAATGGACTGTACCTCTTCTGAAATTACAAGGTTGCTACGATATCAATGTTGATGAAGATGATGACCATAGGAATGTGAACATGGAAGAAAATGAAGGACAAAGAGACATAGAAGAGCCAGGGGTTGAACTACCTTTCATTGGGAAGCCAATTAAAATCAAGAAAGTTAATATTGGAACAAAGAAAGAACCTAAGTTGGCCAACATTGGAGATTACTGGGATGATGCCACTATTGATAAGATTACATAATTACTAGATAACTATCAGGACTTGTTTCCAAACAAGTTCATAGACATGAAGGGCATTAAATGGCCCATGGGAGAAACAAATATCCCCTTGAAACCATACACAAGTCTAGCCAAGCAGAGACCCTACAGACTAAATCCCAAGTATAAGCATAAAGTTAGGATCGAACTACACATAATGTTGGAAGCAGGAATCATAGAACCTGTCGAAGAATCATAGTGGATTAGCCCTATGGTGGTCCAGGATAAGAATTAAGGAGAGATTAGAATCTGTGTAGGCTTGAGGAAACTGAATGATGCATGTTTACATTATCCATTCCCTACACCATTTATTGACGAAGTGTTAGATAATGTAGGAGGATAGGAAGTTTACTCCTTCATAGATGGATTTTCAGGTTATCACTAGATCAAGATTGCTAAGGAAGATTGTCATAAGACCACATTTGCCATAGAATGGGGTTCTTTCTAGTACACTATGATGCCTTTCGGATTGATGAATGCACCAACCATATTTTCTAGGGTGGTGGTCGAAGAATTCAAGGAGTTTTTACAAAAAAAATTGGAAGCATATTTTGATGAATGGACTTCCTTTAGGTTATTGCAAAATCATATTGAATGTTTGAGACTAATGTTGGATAAGTGCAAACAATGCCAGATTTCCCTGAACCTGAATAAGTGCATCTTCCTCTCACCTTTTGGATTATTGTTGGGACACATTGTATGTAAGCAAGGATTGTTGGTAGATCCCTCTAAGATTGCTATCATTGTTGATCTACCTCCCCCTACTTTGATTAGACAATTGTGCACTACACTGGGACATATTGGATACTACAGAAAGTTCATTAAGGGATATACATAGATAACAACACCCATGGAAAATATTTTAAAGAAATATCGTCAATTTCAATGGTTAGAGGAATGCCAACAGAGATTTGACACACCAAAGTAGAAAATGGTTACTGCACCTATTCCAGTTTTCCCAGATTGGAGTAAGAAATTCCACATCCATGCCAATGCGTAGTCCATTGCATTAGGAGCAATGTTAGCACAACCAGGAGCAGGAGATATTGACCACCCACTAGCCTTTTCTAGTAGGAAACTATCTATAATTGAGATAAACTACACTACCATTGAAAGAGGAGGATTAGTTATGGTGTATGCGCTGCAGAAGTTTACACAATACTTGTTGGGAGGGCATTTCAAGATGTTTATTGATCACTCTGCATTGAAATACTTATTCAACAAGCTAGTGTTGGGGGGAAGAATATGCATATGGCTACTGTTATTCCAGGAATATGACTTTGAGATTATGGTCAAGCCAGGGAGAATGAACAAGGGACCTGACCACTTGTCTAGGCTAGAACATGGAGAGGAACCTACCAGTTTGGAGGATACACTACCAAATGCATAGTTGTTGGCCATCAGAAAGGTTTATGATCACTTCGCCGAGATATTCCAGTACCTATCTACAGGAATGGTACCTCACTAACACACAGTCATTCAAAAGAAACAACTGGTAGTTCGTGCTGCAGATTTTTCACTTATAGTTGGACAACTATATAAGTTGGGACCTGATGAGATCTTCAGGAGATTCGTTATGGAGGCAGAAACACCATTGATTTTGGAAAAAGCACATGAAGGCATTGCATGAGGACATTATGCTGGGAAAGAAACAACGTAGAATATTCTTAGAGCTAGCCTCTGGTGGCCCACTTTACACAAAGATGCTAATGAATACTGCAGAGCTGTGATGTATGCCAAGGAGTTAGAAAACCTTCAAGAAGGGATGAGATGCCTTTAGCACCTCAACTAACATTACAAGCATTTGAGAAATGGGCCATTGATTTTGTGGGACCTATCAACCCCCCAGGAAAGCACACATGAGCTCGATACATCATCATTGCGATAGATTATTTGACCAGATGGTCAGAAGCAAGAGCAGTTAGGGACTGTAGTGCAACTAAAACTGTGCAGTTCATATTTGAGGATATCATAACAAGGTTTGGATGCACAAAGATCCTTATGAGATATCAAGGTACTCAATTTATTAATAAGACTATTGAAGCCTTAACTCAAGAATTTGAAGTTCCTCATCAGAAGAGTACACCATACCACCCACAAGCGAATGTTTCAGTCGAAGCTTTCAATAATATCTTGAGACAACGTTGACAAAGATTTGCAGTGTGAACAAAGATGATTAGGATTTGAGAGTGCCAAAAGTATTATGGGCATATCGAACCACTTGCAATAAGATGACAATGAAAACTCCCTTTAAGTTAGTATATGGCTTAGAAGCAGTGGTACCTATGGAATGTTTGGTTCCTAGTTTGAGAATTGCAGCATTTACAGATATGGATGACACATGCACTGTCTAAAATAGACTTGCGCAGTTGGTAGAACTGGAAGAAGACAAGTTTATTGCAGGATTTCATCAACAGGTACAGAAGGAACGAGAGAAGGCCTACCATGACAAGCATATCAAGAGGAAAGCATTCAAACAAGGAGATTTGGTGCTAGTATATGACAACAAGTTCATGAAGCATCCAGGGAAGTTCAGGACACATTGGCTTGGTCCATATGAGGTCACCTATGTTACAGAAGGAGGAGATGTGCAATTGAAGACTCTGAATGGAGAATGGAAAGAAGGTTTGATAAATGGGAGCCGGTTGAAATTGTACTATGACAACCAACTGCCTCGTGGCTCTCAATAAAAGCATAAGAAGAAGGGTCTAGGTAGTAGGTGCAGTTGAAACTAGGTACTAGACACATAAAGGACAGTCTGCACAAGGAAGGGAGGGACTGAACAGAGAGCACAGGCTGCTCCATGTAGTCCAAAGTCGAAGTGAAACAAAAGGTTCAATCTTGCACTGACTTAGGACGAGACACATGTGAGTGTTGGGGGCCTATTGGCTCTTGGTTATGGAAGAAAGTGAAGAGTAAGGAATAAAGGTGAAGTACGAAATGCGCAGAATGCACATTGACTAAGAATGGGTCGAAGTGGTCAAAGAAGAGGAAAAGAAGGAGAGAAGGAAGGAAAAGCTAGTTGTTGGCAGAGAAGACCAAGGAAGATAGATCAACGAGGAGATACAGATCATGGACAAATCAACAAGAGAAAGAAGACGTCAACGAGTGCTTTGGACCTAGGGTTTTAGATACCTAGGGTTTTGGATCTAGGGTTTTGACACCTATATGTTTTTCATGTAATGTATAAATAAAGGTCTAGAGGAGATGGGATTAGGTCGTTCATATTGTGAGGGTTAATGGTTGTCGAGAGAGAGAAGTGTGTTGTTGTAGAAGATTTTGTATTGTAAGATATTCAGTTAGGTTTGAAGATCAACCCTGCAGTTGGGTGCAAAGGGAGGGGAGAGAAGAAGAGAGAATATAGAGAGAGATCTGCAAGATAAGAGCGCAGATAGAACTGTATGTTTCTATTTAATATATCAAGAAGCACAGTTCTGTGGACGTAGCCCTAGGGAGAGGGTGAACCACGTATATCTTGTTGTTCTATGTGGTTAATGTTGTGTTCTTTACTTTATGTTATATTGTTGTTGCATTGTTGTGCTAGATCTCAGATATAAATTGTGAAGTAAGCTTAAACATGGTAAACAATATCTAGATTTATGTGTGTTGTTTCCCTAGATCCAATTTTCACTTCCTCTAGTTCTAGACACCTGTGTCCTGCAACCCCCTATTGCTACTTCAGGTGAGACTGCATCTGCTTCGTAGGTGTTTCCGAAAGGGCCAGTAGTTAGGGCTTGTTGGTGCGTTGTTAGAGTTGAACCCTGGGTCTGCCTCTGTTCCAACAGAGGTATCGTCCATTTATTGTAATGTCCCCAAGGACGAGCCCTTTATAAAACTGATGTATGAAAAAAATTGTACATATGTGTTATAGGCTGGTGAGCCGAGTTCCTATAAGCTGTAGGCTTATGTGTTTGTTAGGC
>SNQJ01S0231863.1:0-14070 GCA_010110895.2 Picea sitchensis
CCCACTCCCACCCTCATATATGAGTTAATACGCAAAAAAATATTAACTCCCCTCACCCCCACCCCCATATATGAGTTAATATGTTTTGCATATCACTCCCCGCACCCACATCTCCATCCTCCACCCTCATATATGAAAAAAGTATTAACTGTTGATATTATGGTAGTTGTGGGAGGTATTAACCTCCACATGTAACCTTTGACAAGACTAGAATATTCTGGGAAACAAGAGAAACCCTAAAACGTTGGATAATAACCCTAGAAGACAAGTCGACTCAAGAGAATATTTAATATTGAGTTATTAGACTCTAAAATAAGAAGTCGTCCTGGACAGATGAAAAAGAGCACTATAAATAAGAGGGCGCTAAAGCTCATTTGGCATTTTTACTCTCACAATTGCATAAGACTAGTGGTGTGCAAGTTTGGAGAGGGAGTGCAACTACAACTACTGCAACTGGTATTTTGGCTTTTGGTTGGACTTTCTCTTGGTTATGGTTTGGAATTTCTTCTTGGTCTTTGGTCATTCTTGCTTGGTGCTCTACCCTTGGAGAAATGTGCACTACCTTGGTTGTCTATTGGTCTGCTTCCAGAATTATTCTTCCTATAAAGGTTAAGGTGCTCAGAGGTGGCCTTTATTCCTATGGTTGGGTGACAATATTGTTATATTGTCTATGGAAAAACGAGCACATCTCTTTATTTCTAATAGGTTATGGGCCCACATTATCTTCAGACAGTCTAACCACTAGAAAATATATTGGGAAGTTATTTGTTAAGCTTGTTATGTCACCAGTTACAGTTGCAGCTAGTTTTTTATTATGTAGCTACAACAAACCCTAACCCTTGTGTTCGGGAACTTATGCAACCTAATTCCTTGATATCCTAGTGTGCCCTAGCCTAGCGCACCTCTTGGTACCCTCAGATCGCAAAAATGTCAGGTTTGAATTTTTGGTCAAAGTCAAAGTCAAAGTTTGATTGGTCAAAGTCAAAGGTTGATTGGTCAAATTCAAAATCAAAGGTTGAATTCTGGTCAAATTGATTTTGTGGTCAAAGTTGAAATTTTAGAGTTTCTAGCTTGTTCTAATCATTGAATCTCATGATTGAGTTTCTAATCTCTTCTTGTCAAGATGGTATCTAGTTTCAGATTGGAAGACACGGACGATGCTACGAGGTTTCAAAGGTATGCACTTGTATATGTTATCTAAGTTATATCATCTATAAAAACATGAGTGCGTTTGCAAGGAAAGTAATATAGATCTTGTCTAAGCTGTAATCTTGGATTCAATGCATTTAGAAGAATAAGCGCACCCTCCATAATAGTTGAGGCTTCAGGTTCCAAGTTTGATTAAATTGTTAAGCTTCAAATTTGTGTATATCAAGGGTGATAATTGCTACATTGCAATTTGTGAAAGCAATCTTTGACAGATTCTATCATTGCTAGGTGAAATGAATACTTGACTGCATATGAATACTATTGATATAGATGCTCATTGTACTTGTTCGCAAGTTGAACTAACATCTCCTCTAGATAGATATTTCTTGTTTGCTCTTGTTGTTCTTGTTCCAGGCAGGTATCCTTGTGAAATAGGTTTGATGAACAATCCTTGCGGAAGCTGTCATAGAAGAAGTTTATAAGGATGACACAATTGTTAGATGGGAAGCAATCAGAACATATAGAAACAAAATTAAAGATACTCGGAGGAGTCAGACTCAAAGGAAGTCAAGAATCAAAAGGAAACCATAATAGGTTTGTGACACTTTGTAGACAATAAAGATAGATGCAACAGATGAAAGCATGGACTCTCTCAGATGGAGGGTGTTGATCACAGAATTCTAAAATAAGAGCATGCCTATTTCTCATTCAGGCATGAAGCTGATATTATGAGGGAGCTAATCCCCAACAATATGGTCCATTGAAGAAGAATCTGTAAAGACTATGAAGTATCTATCCATGTTCGTCATTGGAAGTAGTAGTCATGATAAGAAGCACGTGTTCAATTTGAATCTAGAAGAAGTCTTGTTCGAAAAGAAGCCTTGAATATCCTTGGTTGTCCATCTACATTTATGTTCCTATGGCAAAAGGAAAAAGTTGGAGCCTTCAAGAAAGAAGGACATGTAATCTATAGAATATTCCATGGACTCCAACATTGAAGAGAAACATGAGGAAGAACATGAATATTCCAAGAAAGAAAGAAAAGTCAGAACAACAAACTCAGCTAGTTTGAACCCACCAGAAGCAGTCAAGCAGAATGAATGGAAGGAAGTTGTGATGAAGAACAATGTATATGAGAAATTGTGAAAAATACTTAAGCATTGATAGATACAAGGCGAGACTCGGGGCTAGAGGGTTCTTGATCCACATGGATGTCGGTGGCCGCCCACCTTTCCAACTAGCTCATTTTGGCAGTGTTTCAATTCGACATTTTTTTCCTAGTGTTCGGGTCCCTGAATTCCAGGGCCATTTTGAGGCCACAAGAAACATGTGTATTACTCAGATAGACCTTTCCAACGGGCTATCATGCGCCTAAAACAAATATCGTATGAAAAATTTACGACCTTGGGAAGTTGATGTACTAACTTACCCAAACGGGGCCCACATGAATTTTGGTGCTTCATCTCCTAGGGTTAGGTTTTTGGATGTCTAGGGTTTTTGATATTCCTGTTTATTGTAAAAATTCCATGAGATCCTCATTGTAATCATCTTCTGGTGAATGAGCGCAACTGTCACATCTCTTATCAGAGATAAGCCACCACCATTCTAGCAAGCTTGTTTTCCACTGCATTTTACAGTTTCAACTTATTTCCTTATTGAATAGAAACCAAATTTACTATATATTTGTTATTCTGTGTTAGGCATATTTTGATAATAATCTATATTCATTTCGTTCTTCTCATAAAATCTAGATCAGTGGTATCAAAGCAGTCTTCTCCTTGTTGTTCTTAATGCACGTCCCTAACGGGTCAAGGTACAAAGAATTGGGTCTCGAGCTTGTTTCTCTTGAGGACAAAAGATCTCGCACGCCCAAGCGACCTCTCATGGAGGGAGAAATAAAGACGATGGGACAGGAGATACATTCAAAATTTTGCTCGAGGAAGCCCTCATGCAACAAAGGAACGAGATGATGGACATTTTTGCGCAAATCCTTCGACGGCTACCAACATGTGACACATCTTCCTCAAACAGAGGCACATTCCCCTTCAAGGTACAAATCAACTTAGATGTTCCTATATTTGAAGGTCAGATAGACACAGATGTTGTAGACAAATGGTTGAATCTAATAGAAGGGTATTTCTTTGTCCATAACTTCTCGAATAAAGAAAATATTACTTTTGCGCTCCTCAAATTCATTCCCCATGTCAAAGATTGGTGGGAAACTTTATGTCATTAGAAGGAAACAGAGGAACCCTCATTATTTACAGTTGCGGTCACCCGGGAGTCCTTCAGGGATGCTATTAAGGAACAATATTACCCTGTTGGAAGTTATGACGACATGTATACAAAATGGACCACACTGCGGCAGGAAAGAGACCAAGCAGTGCTCGAGTTCACAAATATCTTCCATACCTTGCGCACCAAGATGGGTATCAAATATTCTGAGCGACATATGGTGCTCAAGCATCATGACGGTATGCATAGATACATTCGGGTTGAAATGGAGTTTTTGGACATCTCATCCTTGGGCGCGACCTACCGATATGTCGTCAAAATCGAGCAAAAGCTCAAACAAAAGACGCGACAATTTGGGCCTCGAAACCCCTCACAACAAATGCCAGGAAAGGGAGACCCCAACCTATAGAAAAAAGGAAAAAGAAAAGACGGACCGCCTCAGGAAAACCAGTCTAGGATGCAAGCAAAGAAGGACACCAGAAAGATAAATAAAGATACTGAGAAGTGGTGTGACTTCCATAAGAGGCCCTTACATAACACTGTTGATTGCAGCTCAAAGCAGATGTTGGTGGATGAGGTGAAAGCCTATGAATGAGATGGGGGTTCCGACTCTGAGTCAGAACCAGAAAGGGGGAGACAGATGATTGATGCAGAACCCAGTGCTACCATTGCTACCACCAAGGTCCATCCCGATGAACCAGACGAGCCAGAGGAAGGCGAGCGCATTTTTCATTCACAGATGTGGGTGAAGGGTACCCCACTGCACTTCATCGTTGATAGTGGTAACCCAAAGAACCTCATCTCAAAAGAGGTTATCAAGCGACTCACCCTGTTGAAAGAACCTCACTCGCAGACCTACACCATCGGATTGATCTGCCAAGGAAGTGACATCCATGTCAGCCAAAAATGCCTCTTGTCATATGGCATCAAGCCCTTCAAAGACGAGGTATTGTGTGATGTTTTCCCTCTCAAAGTTTGTAATGTTCTTTTGGGCCAACCATATTTATGTAAACGCCATGGTGTATATGAGTCTAGGCCTTGCAGTGTTATTATTATTTTGAAAAAGTAATTGTACAAGATACCAGAGGCAGTCCCACCTAGTGTTATTTCCTTGATCTTCGTCAAGAAAAGAAGGAAGGTCATCTCACAGACGGGGAAGTTTGTCTTCTTCATGATTCACTCTATGAATGATCGAAATATCGTAGCCACATCCAGAGTCTCCGCGATCAACCTCTCCACACAGTAGAAGCAAGTTGATAAGGTCGTGAAAGCATACTCGAATATCTTCTCCTCACCTACTAGGGTACCTCTGCACTGTCAGGTCAAGCAGCCCATCGAACTGACCCCCAACGCACCACTTCCCAATGGGCCAATCTACCGTCGCTCTCTATTAGAGAATGAGGAGATCAAGTGGCAGATCTAAGAACTTCTCCACAAGGGGCACATCCATCCCAACTCATCACCTTGTGGGAGCCCAATCGTGCTGGTACAAAAGAAATATGGAACATGGCGACTCTGCATTAATAAAAACACAGTCAGAAACCAATACTTGATTCTTTGAATTGACGACCTCCTTGACCAATTCATGGGGGACAAATACTTCAGTAATATTGATTTGAAGTATAGCTACTACCAGGTCCTGATAAAATAGACAGATGTATGGAAGACCACCTTCAAGTCCAAGGAAGGTCTTTTCGAATGGTTGGTCATGTCCTTTTTCTTGAAAAAATATCCATCCACTTTCATGAGGATGATGGAGGATATCTTGCAACCATTCACCTATACTTTTGTAGTGGTGTATCTGGATGACATTCTCATTTACAACAAGACTTGGGCAGAACACTTGCAACATATTAAGCAGGTTTTGCACACCCTGGGACAACACAAGCTATACACCAACTTGGAAAAATGCTCCTTCTGCATGGACTAGGTCCATTACATGGGCTACATCGTTGATCAAAATGGTGTACATGTGGATCCAGCCAAGATCCAAGTCATCTGTGATTGGCTTGCCCCGGCCATACTCATTGAGCTTCGAAGCTTCTTGGCCCTTGCCAATTGCTACCGCAAGTTTGTATTGGGATTATCCCTTATTGCATGGGCCCTCAACCAAGTAACAACACGCGTTCGATTATTTGAAGCAGCTCTTGTGCTCAACCCCAATACTTTCACTACTGGACCTACAAAAACACTTTTAGATCGAGACAGATGCTTCAGACTATGCCATGGGTGCCATTCTCACTCAGCATGACCACCCCGTGGCCTTTCATAGTGAGACACTATCAGATGTTGTCTGCAAGTACCCTACTTACGACAAAGAAATTTACTCCATTGTGTAATCTTGTCGCCAATGGAGACATCACATTCTTGGGAAGGAGACAATCATCCACATTGATCATAAGCCACTGTAGTTCATGCAAACACAAGGTAAATTGCAGAATGACATCCATCAGAAGTGCTCCACATACTTGCAACAATTCCACCTCAAAATCAAGTATAAAATAGGAAGCACCAACTACGTCGTTGATTTCCTCAACAGACTACCAGTCGTGACACTCACCACGGTGCTAGACTCTTGCGACCATGAGACCTATGGATGGCCCCAACTCTATGAGATAGACCAGGACTTCGCCACCACCTACCAAATGTTGAGCGAAAACGTAGTTGTCTCGAATTTCCATCTTCAAGATGGGCTGCTATGTCGTCCAGGTCATATTTGCATTCCATCAAGTGAGTAGGTGAAGTTGATCTAGGAATCCCACTACAGTCGGGTGGTAGGACACTTTGACGTCGAAAAGATAGTGGCAATGTTGCAAAAACATTTCTACAAGCCGAAAATTCGACAGGAGGTCAACAAGTATATCAGGTCCTGCACTGCTTGAGCTATTGCCAAACCGACCACTAAAAAATAGGGCATGTAAACCCCTCTGCCTACTCCTGATAGGCCATGGGAATCCATATCCATGGACTACATGTCAGGCCTTCGGTCCACCAAGTAGGGAAATGACTGTGTTTTAGTGGTTGTTGATCGTTTTTCTAAGATGGCGATTTTGGTCACCTGTAAGAAGAGCATCACAACATAGGCCACTGTGAAGCTCTTCTTTGAATGAGTCTGGGTACATTTTGGAATCCCACAAACCATTGTCTTAGATAGGGACAATTGATTTTTCAGCACATTTTGGTCAAACCTCTGGTCACTGCTGGACACCAAGCTCAACAAATCCATGACCTTCCACCCCCAGACAGATGGAAAAAACAAGGTTGTAAATCGAATGATCGTGCATATCCTGTGCATGTATAATTCCAAGCACCCTCACACATGGGATGCAAGTCTTCCCTATGTCCAACATAGCTACAACCGAGCCCTGCATAGCTCAAATTGCCACAATCCCTTTCAGGTGGGGTTGGGATTCCAACCATTGGGTCCCATAGATGTTGCACTACCCCTTGCAGTCACCTCGAGCGACTCATCTCCTGCTCCAACTGAAGTTGACAAAGCCACCCAGTTCATTAAGCGGATCCAACACATCTGCCAATAGGTTTAGGATATCCTATAGAAGTACAATGACAAGTACAAGTAGCACCATGATCAACACCGAGTTCCACATAAGTTTTAGGTGGGCGATAAATTTTGGTTTCATTTGCAGAAAGAATGCCTTACCAGACCCCATCGAAAGCTTCGCCCACTCCGTTATGAGTTTTACACCATCACCAAGGTTGTGGGTGATAATGCTTTTGAGCTCAACATTCCTCCTTTCCTTGGCTTGCACCCAATGTTCAACGTGGATCTCCTTCGACCTTATTTCCCACCATTATTGGACACCTCAGAGATAACAGAACAACTGACACCAATAGATATCAACCCTGATTGCATACAATAGGAATCCAGTGATCAAATTATGGAAAAACAGGTCAAGGGCACTCGCCAACAAAGGATCCAACTTTATCGAGTTTTCAAAATGGGGAAGCTCTTGCACCAAGGGAAGTGGCCCACCTAGGGCCAAATTCAGCAGAAATTTCCTCATCTAATGGAGGAACTCAATGAAATGGAGACCATTGCTTCATAAGGGAGGAGGATTGATCCAAATGGATTTCAGTGGCCTCCCACCTATTCCAACTAGCTCTATTTGACATTTTTCCAGTTCGACAGTTTTTTCCTAGTTTTTGAGTCCCTGACTTCCAAGGTCATTTTGAGGCCCTAAACAAATTGAAGAAAGAAAGAAAAGTCAAAACAACAAATTGAACCAGTTTGAACCCACAAGAAGCAGTAAAGTAGAAGGAATGGAAGGAAGTTGTGATGAAGAGAAATGTATGTGAGAAATTGTGAAAAATACTTAGGCATTGATAGATACAAGGCGAGACTCGGGGATAGAGAGTTATTGATCCAGATGGATGTCGATGGCCTCCCACCTATTCCAACTGGCTCATTTTGGCAGTTTTCCAGTTCGACATTTTTCTCCTAGTTTTCAGGTCTCTGACTTTTAGGTCCATTTTGATTCCACGGGAAAAATGTGTAGTCCTCAGATAGAAATTTCCAACGAGCTATTGTGCACCTAAAACGAAGATCGTATGCAAAAGTTACAACCCCAGGAAGTTGATGTACTAACTTACCCAAACGAGGCCCACATGAATTTTGGTGCTTCATCTCCTAGTGTTAGGTTTTTGGATGTTTAGGGTTTTTGACATTCCTGCTTAATGTAAAAATACCTTGAGAGCCTCATTGTAGTCATCTTCTAGCGAATGAGCACAACCGTCACATCTATTCTCAGAGATAAGCCGCCACCATTCTAACAAGCTTGTTTTTCGCTGCATTTTACATTTTCAACTTATTTCCTTATTGAATAGAAACTAGTTTTAATGTATATCTGTTATTATGTGTTAAGCATCTTTTAATAATGATCTGTATTCATTTATTTTTTCTCATAAAATCTGGATCAATGGTATCAGAGCGGTCTACTCCTTGTCGTTCTCAATGCATGTCCCCAACGAGGTCAGGGTACAAAGAATTGAGTCTCGAGATTGTTTCTCTTGAGGACAAAATCTCCCACACGCCCAAGCGACCTCTCATGGTGGGAGAAGAGAAAGACGATAGAACAAGAGATCCCTTCAAAATGTTGCTTGAGGATAGAAGATATTTTGGTAAAGCCTCTATCCAAGATGAAAAGTTTTCTTACTTAAGGGATAATCTAGGGCTCGTGGAGATGACTTCCTTATTGAAAAAGGAAGTGATTACTCCCAATTTGGGAGAGAGCATTGATATGTTATTGATTTATGGACAATCATTTTCCAATTTAGAAAGTGGTCCAGGTTGGGTAGTTCCTTTCCAATCTGGAAAGTGGTTCGAGATTTCTGACGGATAGTCATTTTCCAGTTCGAAAAATGGTTCAGATTGGAAAGACATTTTCATAATGAAAATGGTTTGATAGATTGTTGATGTACCATAGACGGTGATTCCCCTTGTGGCCAGTGTGGGGGAATGGTCTAGGATATTCATTCTTCTTGGAAGTCACTGTGAGTAGTGTTCAAGTAGAATGGGTTGCCTCGCCAGGTAGTCATTCTTTCTAACTTCACAGTTGTGAGTAGTTTCAAAGAATGTTATATTTTGGAGGTTGGTGCAGGACAATCATTTCCATAGGAGATGTTCTGGACAATCATTCCCTAGGGAAAAATCATTCTCTCTAGGTTGCACTGTGATTAGTGCCGAAGGAATGGCCTAGTTAGGTGATGGTTCCAGTTCAACAATCCAGGACATACATTCCCTAGGGCAGACTCATTCTCTTTGGGTTGCACTATGATTAGTGTCAGAAGAATTTTCTAGTTAAGTGAATGGTCTAGGATCAGAAATCAGGGACAATTATTCTTCTATTCTTGGGAAGAATAGTCTAGATAGCCCATGGCTGATGTTTTACTTTATGAGGGAGTATGATCTTCCATATCTCACATATGTGAGTGGAAGAATGGCCTAGATGACTCAGTTTTTATCATGATATTACTTATGTAGGTTGATATCAGATGATATGATTGTTGTGGAGACTGTAGGTCTCTAGATAGTAGTTGTATGCTACTGTGGTGGATGTGTTCCACTGGTTGTGACTATGTGTCACTAGTTAGTACCCGTGTGCTACTAGGAGTGTTTGTGTACCACTGGATAGTATTTGTGTACTACTATGGATAGACACAATTGTGTTCTATTGGATGGCATTGTTCTGAGTGTCATGAAGACTTCCACTAGTGTGGGAGTTAATTTCTAGCTAGATGGATAGTCAGTGTGCTGGTGGGCAGACATTCTCCAGGCGGAGAATGGTCTAGGTTGACAGTTTGTTGACGTATCATGGAGTGGTATTTTCCTAAGGAATGGATTGTGGCTCGATCAAGAAAATGGTCAGGACCGATATTTTCTAAGGAATATAGGTAGATATGGATCTCTATGGTGAAATATCCATGATCCAGCTGATCTGGATATCTACTGCTGAACTATTGTTTTGTCACTGAGATCTGATACTCTGGGGGGTTTCTGGATGCGTTTGAGTTAATGTGTGAACATGTTTGGTTATTTTCACATGTGTATTTCATTCATTAAGTGTTTTAGAAGTATATATATGATGCATCCGAAAGAAAGGACAACACAACTCACTGATATATATTATGCGGAAAAAGAAGGAAATACAATAATATGTTGGAAGTAGATATACTAGTCATCAGTTAGATCTCATGGATCATCACTGGAATATAAAACAACTAACAAGAAATACCCGTGACCAGAAGATGAAGGTTGATCTATCCATGCACGGATAGATTGACAAAACGCAATTCCGAAAGATCACAGTAGCTATTGTAGATACTGGAAAAATTGCCTTGATGGAGGTACTCGTCAGAATGGGCTAGAGATTGTCCCAAAAGGAGCGCCTTGGCCTCTATATGGATATTGGTAACTGTCAGACTAAAGATCTGATCTCTGAAGCTCCATATGTCACCCATTGGGGGCTTGCACACCTCCTGGGATGTGGGAGTGCACCCTAGTGATCCCACTAGCGGAATATGACGATGTATGACTCAAAACAATCATCTTGGCCTCCTCTATAATGGGTCGGAATGGTTTCTTCAGATCTGCTCCAGAATACCCTCTAGAACCCCAAATGTGCTTCCTCCAGAGGTGCTCCCTAATTTGTTGTTTGCTGCATTCCGGGAAATTCCACTATCAGAAACTGATGATTGGTGGCTCAAAATATGCACCCTGGCTAGATCTTAACTAGGTCATAAGGAATCTGCAAGATACTTCTCTGTCTCGTGCGGCCACACAAACCCTCTCTCTAACCCTTGCACCCTCACTAGTTGAGATGTGCAATCACTATACTGAATCTCCTGAATAGCTCGGTGAGATACATGGATGGTATCTCTGATAGGCTAGGGTGTGACTCTCAACACCAAAACCGATCAATGGTGGCGGTTTCCTCCAGAAATCCACAAAACAAAAAGGGGGTCGATTTCCTCCTCCTCTGCAAATATCTCAACATCAGATCATAACATAATCTTGAATTAGGTTGCTTTATCCTTCCTTTATAGCTTCACAAAACCTTAATTAATTGTTGAAATTTTCCCTCCAAGTGACTTTTACTTTATTTTATTATTCCTTGATTAAATCACTTAATTAATTAATTAATTAACCATTTTACCTCTAAAAAGTGATTTATTCATCCTTATGGCTTCTCTGGCCACTGAAAGTCACTTCTCATCATCTTATCTTATAATGCTCTTCCTACCGATTTCGATGAACTATTACACTAAGATGTTTCTCCAAGTAATATGCCCATTATGACCTTCTTAGTGAATTTAATTAAGATATGACCCATAATAACTCAAAATTACAGAAATCATCGGAATGCAATGGAACCAAATCCAAGCTGTGAGGAATGGATCATAATGATGAATGATGCAAGTTGGGCCTAATAAAAACCCTCAATATATCTCAAACTCTCTGTCACCCCTATTTGGATACTCTAGTAGGCATAACACTATGTAATGTAATAATGTCCAAAAATGGGGACATTACAGTCCCCCCTGTTGGAATATTTCTTGTCCTCAAGAAATAACTAAATCAATCTGCATATGATATCGGGATCCCATATCCACCTGTGTGACACAAATTTTAATCCCCTCAAGATGGGGCCTCTCCAAGTGCTCACCACGCATGACACCCAAATGCTCCTAATGAGTAGAATGATCAATGGACAAAGAATCTCAGTCAACTCCCCAAGCAACCACTCTACTCGAAACTCAACTCCATCAAACATTGAACTACCAAGAATTCCAATCCCTGGATCCCATATCAATATGTGAACTGAAATTCCCTATGAAGTATAGGTATGCAACATATCAACACCATGAGTCTCCTACAAATAACACACAACCTCAACCCAAAAGGACTAGTCCTACCAGACCATACCAAACCCAACATGACCCCCAACGAATGAACATGTTGCTACCATAATGAGGTAATATAAGACCTCAATGAATCAACAGCCAATGACATGCTCTCCCCAATACTAAAACTCAATGGAAAATTAAAGTGACTTCCCCCTGCAAAGAGTTGCTCGTATCCATCAGTCAATGAAATGGCCAGCCCTGTAATCCCAGGGTTCCATGTTAGTCTCTGACAAAGACCATCATGATGATGCTTCTCTAATATGATCATGATTGTCTGGTCAAAGTATACATACTGTATCCTCCACTCCTTGATCATCATACGATGAAACAAACTATTGACCAAATGGACTCTCGGATCCCATGTCAAATTTGGAAGTTCATCACTTCCAATCCCCACTAACTGTTGATGTGCCCTACTGGTAATTTTTGAAATCCCTCCATCCTCATCCCAATGAGAGTCTGAATATGTATCAATCTCTGAGATATCCTCTATCCCATGTCCTAATATACTATTTATCATGCCCAGGGCCTCAATTGTCTGTCCATGATGATCCACCCTTATCCTGTTGTACGCAATTAAGACATTCATGTCAGGTGGTCTCAGCCTACCAAATCTCCATGTCCCCTGCCACTGTCTATATCTCCTTGTGTTGTTGTCAATGATGAAAGTATCAGGAAAGGCTATCCTAACTATCTGCAATAAACTATAGGGCTGGAAAGTATCATATGCTTTTGTCAATCCCACAGACTTGACGAAAATCTCGTCCATCGACACCCATGGTAAATAATCGCCTGTACTCATCACTGAACACCAACCATCAAGTACAATGGTAGGTTTCTCCACAAATTGTGGGTCAATCATTCTCCATCCATCATCACTCACGCAACTGCTACTACACTAGAGGTGATCTCCCAGATATGTATACTACTGCAAGGGAGAGGAATCTCCATGCTCTACTAAGTACATCTCCTCCCTGCAATCCAGTGCATCGCCTTGTATCCCATTGTACACCTCTGTGTGTATCTGTGAACTACCACTCATTACTGTATGCCCCTGCATATTCGTGTGGTCTCATGTTTACACTTGCAACATCATGGATCCTGAGTGTACTATTGGGTCATCCTCTACATGGAGGTCGGCCAATCCTGAAACAACAATGGAAGTGTCCTCATAACTGCCCCTGGCTCTAGAATCCCCATGTGTATGTGTGTGCCCAAATGCCTCGAAACCCCTCATGAAGGGTGGTCCATGTGACCCATGGACATCCTCCTACATCTCTGGATCGTATCTATCCATACTCATCAGTGGTCCTAGGTACTCCTCATGCTCCTCCATCCACTAGTGCTCCTCTTCCAAACCACCAATATCCTCTTACAATGTAACTAAAGGATATATCTGACTCTCTACCGAAATAGATATAATGGATCTTTGACTAGTCTCCTCAAGGAACTCCTCTAATTTGGCCTCTGATTGTTGAAGGGTTGTCTGTGTGCCTTCCAAGAATCCTCATGTGCTCACCAACTCATGAGTGAGTCAGTCCACCTTAACATCATGCTCCCTCAGTTCCCAGTGATACATCTCACCAACCTCCAATAGGTAATATCTATCCATCAATAAATGTTGGTAGTCGGCCCTCATCACAGTCACTCTCTCCCTGAGTGTATGGAAGTCATCAATGGAAAGTCCCCTATCTGAAATATCATGTGCCATTGAGGCCCTCCAACAATAACCTACCACCAATGTGTGTGTATCAACAATGCATCTAGTGGTTGCCATGATCATGTCTTCACTGACTCTCAACTATCTTGTCAATTGCCATGACTTCTGATCACAACCCTATTGAGGTGCTACCTCATGCCTCTCACTTCTAGTGTCAATAATGGAATCCTCAACAACACACTCCTCAAAAGACAAGGCATTGAATTTCCCCTTGTTTATTGTGCTACTGATTCCTCCTGTATGCCACTGCACACCATCACCAACTATTACCCCCATCTGAATCACACTATATCCTGTATGGGAAGTTATATCCTCCTGTGTGCTCACTCTGCTAATGTCATGTGCACCTGGATCCCATACAGATGTGTACAGACATGAGATATGGTCATCCCGACCAAAAGGGAGTGCATCCTCATCACTGTAGACCGGTCCTGGAAGTGAGTATCCCATCAAACTGCTAGTCTCCACAACCTGATCAAACAATAGACTCCCCAAAAGAGGTCACTCACTCTGATCATACTTATAGGTATGTATATAGTTAA
>SNQJ01S0231864.1:0-11651 GCA_010110895.2 Picea sitchensis
ACTACCCCATTACAACAACAAACTTAGAGGCATATGGAGAGAATGAGAATGTCAACCAATCCATGCAACAACATGATTTTTTTCCAACACTACAAGTTGAGTAGACATTGGGAAGCCAAGTGTTGGAGGCTTCATCCATTCATCCTAGGAACCACGTAGCTAGGGGAAGAGTATGGAGAGTGAAGAGTAAAGGGATTGAAGATCTCACAACATTTTGAGTCAAAGGAGTGGAAATTGTTCATGGAGTTATAGTAGCATAGGATGTTAGTGTCAACAATGAAGTGGACAACATGTTGATGTTTACATCAAATGCAACCTCAATATAGTTCTTTCCTTCAATATTGCAACAAAATATTCCCTTCTTGGAGATGTGATGGAGATTGGTGCATGGAGGGAAATGACATTGGGGGTCCTTTGAAAATCAATGACAACCGATGAAACAACTATTGTTCTATATGTTTGGTTCCTTTTGTGAATTTGTTGAATGCATTCCTAAGAGTTGTGTGGAGTAGTAGCTACATCACTAGTGGAGTTTGTTGGTTTTGGCATTCATTATTTTTGTTTGAATGTCGTGTAAATCTACAACCATATCCTATTGATGATTGTGACCTACAACCATACATGTGTAGGAATGGTCAATTGTTTTGGGTAGAAGAAGGTGTCAATATTACACAATGGATTTCATCCAATTGACATTGTTGTAGAGACATAATGTTGGTAAGCACGTGCAAATTACAGAGTTGTTTCCATGTGGGAAGCAAGTGATATCAACAAAGGAATACAATCCACACTTCCTTTTGATGCTTTGTTATGTTATGGCACATTTATCATTGTATCTATCTATTGAATGAGTGTTGCATACATTCAACAAAGAACAAAAAAGACTATAATTCAATTTGGCTTCCATTGGCTACCAAGATAGACCATCTCCAAGTTTGAGAATGAAAGAGACTTGCATGCCAAATATGGAAATGGATTTTGATTGAAGAGTTCCAAATCTGAAGATTTCTCATAGTGGAGAATCAATGAGAAATATTTTGCATTGCTAGAACAAGTGAAGCAATAAACTAGAGCTAGATCCATAGCCAAAACTAGAGCAACAAACTAGAGCTAGAGGCATAGCTGCAAGGCAAAGTGGGAGCCAGTGCCAAATTTGTAGCCAAGAGCCAGAGTTGAGAGCCATGTTCTAGAGACATAGATAGAGGGCACATTGATTTGGAAATTGATTTCTTAGAAGCTTTTGCAGACCAAAAGCCTATCAATGGGGAGGTGTGATCCAAAATGGATCAACAACAAAGATGAATGGTCGATGAAAATCCATGTATACACAAAGTGGACACATAAGTGAGGGTTGAAGCAAGAAAAGAAAAATGCCATAAATTAACTGAAAGAAAATAAGAAAAAAATAAATGAGAAAAAAACAAAATACTAAGAGAAGGGAGCTAGGGAATAGGAAATGAGAGGACAAGGACACTTGGCCTTCCCATTACTCCCATCTCTGCCTAAAGCTTCTTGGATATTGAAACACAAAGTGTATTTTTTTGTCGAGAGGATAAGATGCAGAAAATGAGTCTAGCTATGTAATGGTTGAATGGCCTAGAGAGCCAGGAGATTGCATTACATCCCTACGATTTTGATTCAAAATGGATTTGAACCGGGATGGTAGCTATAAAAATCAATACTTGAAAATGTAATTCAATAATTAATGAATATTAGATAACATGTAAAAGACAATGCAATCTAAAGTTAAAGGAAACAAATAAGAGGAAAAATAAATAAGTAAATAAAAATAGAAAATGGAAAGAGAAGAGAAAGACCAAGGAATGGGAAACAAAATTAAGGCTTGTTGGCCTTTCCATCACCCCAACTCTCCCTATTTTTCTACTAATTTCATTCTCAGAGGAATTTTTTCTGATCGTCGGGAAAGGAGAGGAGGATGCACATAGAGCCATTTGAATGGATTGTGAATTTGATTAACAAAATATCACCAAGAAAACCATTCGATGCTAGGGTTTTTTTGACAGTTTCAAATTCGCTCGACAATAGCAAGGGGTTCTCCCCAGTACACAATCCCAACTAGACTATACACTGTTTGGATTAGGAGACCCATTAGGAATTTGGCCCAACTTCCATTGTTACTATTTTTAGGGGGTTTTGTCCAGTTGCAGACCAATTTTCTGATGAGTGTGGGCGAGGATTGGATATGCAATGTAAATACGTAGATAAAGACTATGTATGAAATGAAAGATAAATTAACACTAACCTACTTTAACCTATCCTATCTAGGAGCATACTAAAGTGACTAGTGAGTTGTAAGTTGAAACCAAATCTTACACTACTTATACACAGATAATTGATATAAAAGAGTAAGATCAGAAACAAGTGTATACAAATACGTATAACCAAACTGGTCTAGATTACAATAATGCATACATTAACAACTCACAAATCTCAAGGAATTAAGATATTTAAATAAATACTCTAAACTGAATAATAACATAGATTGTATGAGAATTATTCTATAACAACATAACATTCTTACAGTCCATAGGAACAATGTCCATCTTCACCAGAAGTAGTTCTCATATTAGATTTGTTCATACAAAATAATTCCTTATATAAAAATTGGACCTAATGGATTCTCAATATTCATTACAAAGTATAATTCCTTGAATCGGTTCTTGAGTCTACACATTGCTTGAAAAGCCAAAAATCCCTTTCAAATGGGGTTCTATTCTATTTTATATAAATGTTTAGTAACCCCTATGTGACTCTTCATATTCTTCTTGAAGGAGCAGTTACAAAACCGGTTCACTTTCTCATTCCTAATGACAAGTGTACATAATGAGACAAAATTGGGATTGGTTAGGAAAAGGACAAAACAAAAGACAAGTATTTTGTCCTTTTCTTATGGATTTCTGTTTCTCAAATAGGTTGTCCAAAATTCCAGCCGATCATATAGTGATTCAATCCTTTTGTACGTCAATTTTTCTAATATTGCGTTGGTCAATGAGATATTGTCCTCGAGGGTGCCCATATTCTTTTCTAGTTTCGTCATGAAAGCTTGTACCATGGTATGAAGCTTTACTGGCTGTAGAAAGTGTTGATCAATGAGATCCGTGGAGAAGAAGGTAGCTTCTTCAACTACTTCCTTCTTGCAATTAGTGCTATCATGTACTACATTCACCATTTCTTCTGTCACCAAGTTCTTCTCAAGTTCATCTAATCTTGGGAGCCAACCAATCTTGATTAGTTCCTGGGTAGATTTATGGATCCTTGAGCATATTGCCATGGATTTGGTGACTTCTCTATAAGTATTTTTTCTAATCTGTTGGCAATGATCTAGTGCATATAATTTTGTCTTTCTCTCCGCTTTTAATGGTCGATAAAGCTCAAGTGGTACATTTGGATTCTCTTCTATCCATATGTCTATCTCTGATGTGCCTTCGTGAATGGTGTTGTGTTGCAACAACTTCATCTGTACGTGATTATTTTTCTCAATGACCATTGTAGCCGCATTTTGGAAGAGGTGCAGATGGATGTACATGTCAATGATAGCTCTTTCTAGATCGTTTCTGACCTTTTCAGCATCGAATTTGAAGCTTTGGAGGATCCTCTCATCAATATTTACCTGCTGAAGTATTTCCTCCAGTTCTCTGATCCTTGACTCATTTTCTTCATTTTGATGGAATAATCTTTGTATGTTGTCTACATTAAAATTCATGAATGTGTAACTAGCCTTAGCTGTGGCAACAGGGTCTTCTCTGACATCTCCTATGACTGGGACATCGGTAACTACTGAGATAGGGGCTCCTTTAGTTACCAACACTTTCTTTACTCATTCCTGCATGATCCTACCGGTCATACTGTCATAAGTGAAGCTCCTTATATCTGTCACTTCGCTTGGATGAAATGGTTCCCATAGTTCGATTCATAAACCGCTACATGTTAAATCTGTTTCTATACCTGCAACAAATGTTCCTAGGATGTCCACCTCCATGGGACATGTATCATCCCTTCTGTCTTCTATGTTTTTCTTTTATATTTCTTCTTCAACAACTTTGTCTGCTGCTTTCTCTGCTTGATCCACTACTTCTCATTCCTTCATTTATTGTTCTACTATGGATTTTGCTTCTGATTCAAATTTAGCTCTATCTTTGTCAACTTCAATCTTTCGCTTCTTCGCGTCATTTTTCTTCTTTAAAATTTTTTTCTATCTCTCCTCTTTTTCTCCCTCTATAGATCCCGAGTGTGATGAGATGGAAATAGGGGAGAGGTGTCTAATTTCTTCTTTTTCTACCTCTTTCCTAGCTGCTTCCCTTGCCTTTTCCTCATCTGCAATTATTCCTTTCGGTTGGCCTCGCTTTTTGAAAATAACTTCATCATATGTCTCGACATTCTGGTGTACTTCTTCCTCTTCCCAAAGATTTGTAGTATACTCATAAGGCAACCTAATGTTATTGAAATGTTCCTTGAAAATACCCTTAAGATCATGTCTTCTGAATATCTCTTCCCCAAAGTGATAGGAAAGAAGGGTATCTACCTCTTCTTGGGATTTCTTATTATTTTTAAAAAAATAATTGCCGACGTACAGAGGTAGTGGGGGGCAAATTGCTTTCTTCAATCTATACATCATCCCTCCAACTCCGTGTATAATAGTTTGATATGATACTTCTTAAAGGATGAGCTTGTTGTGTACAAATTGTGGAATTAGATGTGGTAGATTCGTTGCACCATATATTCTTATGTAAGTACCATGTTCCATGAGATACCAATCCCCGATCCTTCTTATAATTTCTATAGCTTTGTCGGTCATGCACATGACCGTGGTGAAAAAGATGAATTCATATAATGGAGCAAGGAAGTGTTTGCATATCCTTTGGTACTCTACACGATATTTGTGCTCCCAGAGAACTTTACAATATATGTGGATTGTGGGGTCAACAAGAAACCAACTCCATCCCATGTTAGGGCACTTGTGATCTATACACATTATGTCCAGAAGGTACGAGGACATATGGAAGCCAAGGAATGTTCCTGGTTGGGATTGCTTTATTATGGAGATAACATTCGTGAGATTCTCGAACAATATGTCTGCCCAATTGAATGAAGTCCCCACATTTGTGCATAAATAAATCAAAGACATGTATGATAAGAATAATTGTGTTGCATTAGGTTCTCCATATAACCTGCACAACATGGCTACCAAATATTGGTAGGGTATTCTTAAGGCACTCATGGGTTATCGAATTTTAGGTCTATATTTAAATTGCTTGTCTTCCTTATACCATTTGGGGAAAAAAATCCTTTGGTGTATACTCAAACTCACCGAGGAGTTTACCATCCAATATTTTTCTTCCCTCCTTAATGTGATAGCATTTGGCCAAAAAATCTGGCCTAAAAGAAGCTACAAGCTCCTTTCTTGCATTGCAGACATATCTATGCTTATGTCAGTGCTCTTCAAAATCCAGGATATGGAATTTGTGTAATGGAAAACTGTTGGATGTGCTGCTACATGAATATCCCTGATTTCCTAATATTCTTGAACACTTGAGGCTCATCTGGGTCTTTAGCTTTGACGGAGAAATTTCATTTTTTGAACATGTGATAAATCTCTCACCATTTTAACGTCTCTCCGTCCTTCTCTAAAATCCCTACTGTGTCATTGTATATGATCCCTACAATCTCTATCTTTCCTACTTCTTGTTGAATACTACTAGAGGCCTCGACCTCAAATGCCTTGCTTGCTATTTTCTTTTAGGGTGACATGTTCGAACCTGCTATGAAAGCTAAGTTTAGGGTGCATATTAGGGAAAAATGTACCATGTATTGTGACCAAATGATTAAAAATACCATATGAGTTATTGATATTATTTCGAGATATATATTCATCCTCTGAGGAGGTCAGGGTAATGGTAGGCATGTTTCAGCAACCTGGTAGAAACTTGGGGAAGACGGGTGAAAAATAGACTTTGAAAAACAATATTGGAGGTATAGAAGTTAACTCTTCTGACGCAAGTCAGAGGAGTTCGTACCAAGTGATCTGATACAAGTGGGGAATGAATTGAAAAATATATGATCGGGGGGGTTAAGGAAAACTCCTCCGATCGTGGTCAGAGGAGTTAGTTTCAATTTCCTCGATAAGCGATCAGAAGGGTTTACCAAATCTTGAGACTTTATAAAGATCAATGATATTAATCTAAAATCTTCCTATTATATTGAAGGAGTTAATAATAAATCCTATGATATGGTTGGAAGAGTTATATCCAAGCGGTCCGAGTAATGCGAAGAAATTTTTTGCAACTCCTCTGATCACATCAAAGGAGTTAGTAATAATTCCTCCAATGCATTCAAAGGATTTAGTGAAAATTATTCCGATAGCAAGAACTCTAAGGGTTTCGAGAGAAAGCACTAAGTATGAATGCTTTGGGAATGAGTGTAGAGTCAGAGGAGTTTCTTGGAACTCTTTCGATCACATTGGGAGGGTTACCAAGACCTCTTCTGATCGAAAACTACATGGAATGCAAGACTTAGGGCCTCGAATGAGATCTTCGCTATGAGGTTGGAGAAAATATGTTTTTGTGGTTGCTATTAGGGACGACTAGCACAATGTATCCAAGGGAGGAATGCCATGATAACGGTAAGAGGGTGAAAAGGGCATTGACATATATTGATTGCAAAGCTAACCAAAGATATGGTAGCGAGGATAAATAACTGATTGATGTGAAGAATAAAGGAAAATGAAGTGGTAGGTAGGAATTTGACAAAATCCCTAAGCCTAACCCTAAAAATAAGAGGAGAAAGATTCCATAACCTGAATCCTAGCACCACGTGGACGGTGTAGATAAGTCACAAGCTCAAACAGAATGGGTTGGGCATGCTCGATGTTTTAGAACCTTTCTCACTTGGTCTCTTCGAAAATATAACAATAACCTTGATCATGCTCCATTTATATAGCTTGTTGGTTGTTTAGGCATTAAATGTGGGTAGGTCGAAGAGTTTGAAGACAAGTTCTTCGATACTATCAGAGCTGATGGGAGAAACTCCTTCGATATGAATCGAAGGAGTTAGAACTAACTCCTTTGATTAGTATCGGAGGAGTTGGTGTTAACTTGTGCGATAACAGGTTATATCGACGAGGAAGGAAATAAATCCTCTAATACGAATAAGATGAGTTATAAGTAACTCCTCTGATTCGTACTGGAGGAGTTCTTATTAACTTGGCCGATTTCAACTATTTGGATTTAAAAACCAAGTCTTCAAATGCTTTCATTCAAACATAATTTTCTAAGGAAAACACGATTCCTCTGATTATTTTAAGTTGGAGAGAGACCAAAGAAAATTTCTCCTAGGCTCAAAAAATGAGGGGCCATATTTTCCAAAGGTTATGCAAGATCGAAGAAGGGAAATGGAGGGTTGCAGTGCTTTTCACAACAAATGGTGACACACTAGGTGATGCCCTACATCTGTGTAAGATGATGTCCACACTTAATCTAGGAAGGGTTCTCTCATCATGAAAAATCATAAGAGAGAAAAGATAGGTCCCATAACTTGGATTTTGAAAGAGATGAGATGACTAAAGAGGAGTGATAATTTTCCAATTACCAGATTGTTTTTCAAATTGATTTCTATCTGTTTGATAAATGGATAGAAAGGAAGATGTAGGAAGTATAATGGGAACGAAACATCAATAATTCAAAGAATACAAGTCATAGTGAATTTCTCTGGTGTCACTCTGTTGCCAGCAAGCGTCCATAGCCTGGACAGAGTCACCTCAGTGTCACAAGCCTTTCTCCGCTGCCAACGAGAATCCATAGCCTCGGCGAAGATACTTGCATGTCCCACGTGATCTGGAAAGCCTTTCCCCAATCCTTTACCTTTTATAATATTTGATTCTCTTTTGTTTAGAGAGATAGGTGGATGGGGGGGATTCCAATTAACCTTTAAAGGCACTAGGGATGGCACCTGTGATGATGAGATCCGCTAAATTGATTATGGATGAGAAAAATTCTTGTGTTACGATTCCTGATATACTGCGAAAATTTCATCTAGATCATTTTCACTTATCTCATGTAACGTAGCAATCTGTTTTTTTAAGTGAAGTCCCTCGGATCTATGTTTCTCTCCAATTCCCTTTTGTATTGATAAGCCATGTTTCTCCACCATATTCTGACTTGTGATAGTGTGCAATGGGCTTATATGTCTGGGTAAATATGTGGATTTAACATCATGTCACATAGATATTTAGGCTATCTGCACTGGACGTACTACGTTTATACATGTGACTAGTGCTGAGTTATGGGGGCTCAAAATCACCAAGGAAGTTATTAAGAAGGATAAAAGGGACTGACTAAAACATGCTAGGAAACAAAAGAACTTAAGAAAACCAACCTAACTAAAAGAAAAAAATAAAGAAAAAATAGGTTTTGTTTTTATTTATGTACATGTGATCAACAACCTCAATGGCTAACTGATGGAGTGTTTGAGGATTTGGCCATTAATAGGGAGAGAATCAACCTCCCCCTAAAGGTTTTGTAATTGAAAGGTTCCTTGGAAAATTGTTTCTTTAACGAGGTAAGGACCAAGCCAAATTTGTTGGAAATGTGAATGTTTCCCTTTATCTTCATGTGGCTTGTTCCATTTTAGAACTAAATGCCCAACTTGAAACTCTTTCTCATCAGCATACTTCTTATCAAACCAACATTTTACTGTCTGTTGGTGAGTTTCAGACTTGATTTTGGTTTTATCACACATTTTGTCGAGGTTTAGCAAGGTATATATTCATTGTTGGAGGACGGGGCATTCTGTTCCACGATATTGTTGTGTGAGTTAGAGGGAAGGAAGATATATATTCGAGGGTAGAACAAATTCTTTCCTGTAAATAAGGAAATGAGGTGAAATTCCTATGGAAGCTTTAGGAGTGACACGAACATCCTAGAGAGCATTATGCAAAGCATTGTGCCAATTTATCTGGTGGTCAACCATGATTCTCTTAAGGATACAGATAATGTTCTTGTTCACATATTCTGCTAAACCATTACCTTGAGGGTAGTAATTTGTTGAGTATTTTAAAATTATTCCCTTTTCTAATGAAAACTCAGATAACTTCAAGGATGAGAAGTAAGTAGAATTATCAAACACTAAAGAGTTAGGGATTCCTAACCTTGTGATGATGTGTTGTTCAAGAAAATTGATTACTACCTCTTCATTCACTTTGACTAAAGGTATTTCTTCAATCCAATATGTGAATAATTGGTAGTGGTTAGAATATACCTATGTTTTTTGGATGAATGAGGATTTATCTCACTAATGATGTCTAGCCCCCATTGTTCGAAGGGTTCTTCTACAACTACAGGTTGGAGAGGAATAACAACTTTGCGTTCCCTTCCCGCAACTTTCTGACATGCTTCAAAACTTCTTGAGTGTGCATGAGCATATTTGAAGAGTGTGGGCCAATAGTATCCTTCTCTCAACACTTTGTGGGCTGTTGTGTCTCCCAAAAAATGACCACCAGCTGGTTCATCATGCATATATTTCAGGACATTATCAACATCTTATTTTTCAAGGCATCTGAGTAACACTCCATCATAATTATTTCTTAACAAGATGTCGTGTAACAACTAACAATGCAAGGATTTCAGCTGTAGGGTCATATTTTGTTTAACATTGAGGTGATCTGGAGCAATGCGATGTTGTTAGTAATATTTGAGATCATTGTAATATGACCTTTCAATGGCCAGAACATATGGAACCTGTTGAGTATACATTGTAGGTTCATCTTTCCAACCATCCTCCTCTTGTTCTTCATCATCATCTCCTTGTGTCACTAACTTACATAAGCCTTTAATTTTCACAACATTATCTAGTTTGAATTCAAGGTCATACTCTTGTAGATTTGTCATTCAATTTCCTCATCTTTAAATCAATTCTCTTTGAATGAATAGAGACCTTACTTTTGGGTGTGGGACGATGAATTTAGTATGATTTTTTAGAATATAAGGTGTGAAATATTTGATGGCTTTATGGACAACAAAATATTTATTTTCCACCGGAGGATAATCCAGTTCAACACCTTGTAACCTAGTGCTCATAAATGCGACAAGGCATTGATCCCCTTTCTCCTCCTTTTGCATGAGCACTATTGCTAAGGAGTGGTTAGATGTGAATGTATACAACAAAAAATCTCTGGAGAAATATGGACTATGAAAAGATGGAGTTGTGGCTGTAACAAATTTAATACTTTCAAATACTTCTTTTTCCAACCATTTCCACTTAAAATAAACACCCTTTTTAATCATTCTTTGAAGTGGTTTCACAATCTTTGCAAAATCTGGGACAAATATTCTTACAAAGTTGATTATGTCAAAGAAAGATTGCATATATTTCTTGTTGTGTGGTGGAGGAATTTGTAGAATAGCCTTGGTTCTTTCTGGGTCCACTGAAATTTCATATTTAGAAATGACGTGGCCTAAAAAAATGCCTTTTGAAACAACAAAGATGGTCTTTTTTGGGTTTAGAGAAATACCACATTTTCTGCATTGTTCAAAAATCTATTTTAGATGCTTCGAATGGTCTTCCCATTTTTTTGAATAAACTATAACATCATCAAGGTAGACTACCATGCTTTGACCGATTAATCCTTTAAAAGAAATATCCATTTCCCTTTGGAAGGTATCTCTTGTATTCATTAGACCAAAGGCCATCCGTATGTAAGCATAAGTTCCCCATTTCGTTCAGAAAGTGGTTTTCAATGGTCTGGTTCTGCCACAAGAACCTAATTATATCCTGAAAACCCATCTAATAGAGAGAATAGTTTGGATCCAAAGACAAGTTGTAGGATTTGTTCCATTGGGGGAACTGGGTAATTGTCTTTTTTGGAAACACGATTAAGATTTCTGAAATCTATACAAATCCTGATTTCTCCCGAATTCTTTCTTATGTGAGCCATATTGGACACCCATGTTGAATGTCTAGCTTTGAAAATAATGCGGGAATCCAACAACTTCTTTAATTCTTTCTATATAAGAGGTTCAAGAGATGGATGTATCTTTCTAAGCATTTGTTGGAACGGATTGACACCTTCCTTGATAGGAATCACATGTTGTATTATTCGTGTGTCACATGTTTTCAAATAATCATATGTCTAGATAAAAACATCTCGATACTTTTTAAACAACTTTGAGAATGTGTGCTTTTCCGTATCTGAATAGATGGTGCCTAAATTAACATATTTGGGCTGTTTAAAAGTTCCCAGATTGACCAAGAAATGCATCATAGTAGAACTTTTGGTCTTCGGATTGGCTGGCCTCCTAAACTCAGATTGTAGATAAAATAGTTTCTCAAGACTCAAAACATTCTTTGGAACACAATTTGTTTTTATCTGATTGATTTCTTCCCGATAAGTTTGTAACTCTTGCTGATGTACCTAATCATTGATCACTGAATCTTGGAACATGTCTAAACTAGTAAGAAAGTTGATAATCTTCAAATTGTGATCAAATACTCTCCAACTTGTGATATTGCATGGTATGGAGGGACTGAACATAATTTCAATGTAATGTCCTCCACCTCTTAGAGAGGTGATTAGGAGACTCAGTGGCCTGGGCACCCCCACTAGGTCATAGTCTCACACTGAAGTGGGGAAAGTCAAG
>SNQJ01S0231864.1:11661-25827 GCA_010110895.2 Picea sitchensis
AGAATTAGAGTAGTCATTAATGGTAGTCATTAGGATTCGAAAGAGAAAGGGATTCTTAGCTTTGATTCATGGTTTTGGTTTTCATGCTTTCATTATTTTGTTATGAAGATTGATTTGATTATTGAATGTAAGATTGCTTCATTAGTGAGAGCTCTCATGTGTTGTTGTGACATTTAACTCTTCACATGTTGTACTTTCTTTTCCTTCATGTAGTTCTCCATTTCTATATTACTTCCTTCACGCAATTTCCCATTCTTAGAGTAATTTCATTTACGCAACTAGATTAATTCAATTTCAGTCGTGTGTTAGATTAATGATTCAATTTCAGTCATGTGTTAGATTAATGATTCAATTTCAATTGTATCTTAAACATTATATTAGATTAGTCTCACTTCAATCTTGCATATAATTTGTGTGTGCTTTGTCAGTTTACAAACCCCGGGTTGACAAATTAGATAGTTGGGCAAGTACTACAACTCAATTAATACAACATTAGTTTGACCCAATATAACGATTGTCGTTCCCTTGTCACGATTGTTGTTCCTTTTGTTGTTAATTTGAATGGAACGATTGTTGTTCCTTTTGTTACGATTTTTGTCCCTTTGTAGGGGTTGCATCTCTGGAGGATAGGTATTGAAAACAGAAGGTAAGAACCTACGTAGGCAACAAGTAAAACACTTGTGCCAGTGCCTACCTTTGGATGATGCATAGAGGTTATATTTTAAGACATCTTTAGAGCCCAACAGTTGTAACAACTATCCTTGAATCCAAGGATCTGACAAATTTTTCAATAGATGAATTAATGGGCTCTGTGTTGACACATGAGACCAAACTACATCTCACAGATGAGTCAATCACCAATGCCTTCAAAACTCAATTCTTTTTCTGTAGAGGGAGAGGCAAAGGAATAGGCATAGGTCATGAAGGAAGAGGGATAAGTCCCTGTAACCATCCCTCAAATGAGGGTCATAGACAATAGAACCAAAATCACAATTTCCAAGGTTACAAACAACAAAACTAGAATCAGAATTTCCAGCCTCGAAGAGGCAGATGGAGAAGATCGAATGACAAATCAATCATACAATGCTACTATTACAAAAAAATTGGGCACTATGAATTTGAATGCTGGAAGAAGCAAGCAGATCATCTCTCAGGCATAGCACATGTCTCAAATCATGAAGGAGAAACCTCAGATGGTATGTTTCTCTCATGCCACAAGACTGAAGAACAACATAAAGATCTTTGGTTGCTGGACAGTCGCTGCAGCAATCACATGACAGGTAACAAAGATCTACTCTCATGCATTGATTCCTCAATTTCATCTGATATCACACTTGGAAATGATTCTTTAGTCAAAGTTCAAGGAAAAGGAATTGTTCCTATTCTTACTAAACAAAATGTAAATAAATACATACACAATGTCTATCATGTTCCAGATCTGACACATAATCTGTTAAGTGTAGAACAACTCATTGAACATGGCTATAAGGTACGTTTTGAAGGAGAATCCTGTAGGATTTATGATAAAACCCCCAACAGAAATTTGATTTCTGAAATCCACATGACCAGGAATATAATGTTTCCCTTGACCCTCAGAACTGCAAATCTGACCCAATCATATACACAAAGTGCATCCACCTTCAATGAAACTATGGTTTGTCATACAAGATTTGGACATCTACCCTTTCAGAGTCTAAGTCTTCTACAAAAGAACTCCATGGTCAAAGGTCTCCCTGTCTTCAAAGAGAAAAATCCCCCATGTGAGTCTTGCATACTTGGAAAACATAAGAGAACTAGTTTTCCACAATCCTCCACTCAAGCCAAACAACACCTAGAGCTCATTCACACTGACCTATGTGGACCAATGCAAACAAAGTCAATAGGTGGTAGATTTTATTTTCTAATGTTTATTGATGACTTTAGTAGAAAAATTTGGATCTATTTTCTCAGACACAAGTCTGAAACTTTTGCAAAATTCAAAGAATTCAAAGAAAAAGATGAAAAACAGAGTGAAAAATATCTAAAAACTCTCAGGTCAGATGGAGGAGGAGAATACAACTCCTAATAATTTGCAAATTTCTTTAAATCACAAGGCATCATCATGCAAACTACAACCAGGTATACTCCCCAATAGAATGGAGTGGCTGAAAAGAAAAATCAGACAATCATGAACATGGAAAGAAGCCTTCTCAAAGAGAAATGTCTGTCAAATACATTTTGGGCTGAAGCAGTAGCATGCTCAATTTATCTCCTGAATATATCTCCAACCACTAGTCTCAATATGAAGGCCCCTTAAGAAGCATGGAATGGGACAAAGCTAAATGTTTCTCATCTAAGGACATTTGGATGCATAGCATACACTCGCATACCTTCCGAATTAAGGAAGAAACTTGATTATAGAAGTGAGAAATGCATATTTACTGGCTACAGTGAAACATCCAAAGCCTATAGACTCTACAATCTAATTTCAAAGAAACTAATTCTCAGCAGAGATGTAAAATTTCTCGAAAATCAGTGCTGGAACAAGTCTGAAAATCAACAAATGGACAGTCATGATCCATTGCTGTCACTTCCTGAAGAAACAGAGAACTCAGGAAAACAAACACATCAACCTGCTCTTCCAAGACTGCAGGTACAAGGACAATCTGCAAGTTCTTGGGATAACTCAACTTCTAGTAGAAATCCATCAGGAGTTGGATGACATTGAACAACACAATCTCTTTGCATTAATATCATGTCAACCTACATCTTTTAAAGAGGTAGCTAAAAAGACACATTGGTTTCAATCCATGAACCAAGAGATTGACTCCATTGAGAAGAAAAAGACATGGGATCTTGTTGATCTGCCCAGACACAAGAAAAGTATTGGTGTCAAGTGGGTTTACAAAACTAAACTTAATGAAAAGGGGCAGATTGAAAAGCACAAGGCAAGACTTGTTGCCAAAAGATTCTCACAACAACCAGGTATTGATTATGGTGAAACTTTTGCTCCAGTAGCAAGATTGGACACTGTAAGGACTCTCTTAGCCATAGAAACTCAACACAAATGGAAAGTATACTAGATGGATGTCAAGTCAGCTTTCCTAAATAGTGTCCTAGAAGAAGAGGTCTATGTGGATCAACCACCTGGATTTGAATCAAAAGAGAAGCCAGCCAAAGTGTATTGGTTGAAGAAAGCTCTGTATGGCTTAAAGCAAGCGCTAAGAGCTTGGGACATCATAATTGATACCTATTTGATCAAAAGTGGTTTCAGTAGAAGCCAAAATGAGCCAACTTTATACACCAAAATAGATCAACACGGTAAAATTCTGATTGTATGTTTATATGTTGATGACATGATATATACTGGAAATTTTGAGTTAACTAGTTTTAAACATGCCATGCAATCTGAGTTTGAGATGATAGACCTTGGAATAATGAAATATTTTTTGGGGATTGAGGTTGATCAATCAAACAAAGACATTTTTTTCTATCAGTAAAAGTATGTCGCCGACATGATCAAAAGATTCCACATGGAAGACTGCAATCCAACAGAAACTCCGATACCCCTAGGGACAAAATTGAGCAAGAAAGATGAAGGCCCTATAGTGTACCCTACCCTGTAAAAACGTTTAGTAGGTAGTTTGTTGTATCTTACAACAAATAGGCCTGATATTATGTATGCAACTAGCCTTGTTTCCAGGTTCATGGAATCCCCCAAATATTCTCACTGGAAGATGGCAAAAAGGATTCTGAGATATGTTGCATGTACTCTCAATTTTGGCTTATGGTACACTCAATCAGATGATAATAATCTCTTTGATTACAAATACAATGATTTTGCAGGAAGCCTAGATGACAGGAAAAGCACCTCAGGACATGCTTTTCACCTGGGCACAAACCTGATTTCATGGGCATCAAAGAAACAACCCATTGTATCAATATATTTTGCAGAGGCAGAGTATGTCACTGCTACCTCAGCTTCCTGTCAAGATGTGTGGCTGAGAAGAATATTGAATGATATGTCACATGTAGAAAAGGAACCAACTCCCATCTTCTATGACAACACCTCAATAATTGCTCTATCCAAAAATAATGTGTTTCACAAGAAAAACAAGCATATTGACACTTGTTTTCACTTCATTGCAAGCTAGTAAATAATGGTGACATAACTCTTCAATTCAGTGGCTCTCGAGATCAACTCACATATATTTTTACAAAGCCACTAGGAAAATCTATTTTTGATTTCCAGAGACATCACTTGGGTATTATCAGTGTTGATGTTTGTAACTGTTGAGTTTAAGAGGGAGTGTTAAATATATATGTAACCTCCACAGTCTGACTGTACACTACCAGTTGTCCCGGCTAGCTATATAATCGTTCTTGATTTTCTTGAGCCTATTTAGCTCAGCCTTTTGTCTTTTTTCTATAGATTCTCAATACTCAATACTATTGCGCTCTGCTCATTTTCTTTTCTTTTCCCAACTCTATCTTCTTGTTCTCATTTTGTCATTTAGAGTATGAATAATTCCAACTGATGTTGGAAGCTATGCTTGAGGATTCACATGCCCTTCATTCCCTCTTAATGACATTTGATGTTCCTTTTACTGTATTTGAACACTCATAAGTCTTATTGTTGTGGTTGCGTTCAACTCATGAAGTATTTCAGTTATCTAGCTATGATGGAAAGATCTATGTTTTAATCGCTGAGTTTTGTAGTAAAGAACATTGGAATTTAATTCTAGGAGAACAAAGGCTTCTCGTTCCTCATTAATGATAATTAAATCGCTGCTCTACATCTGAATATATACAAGTAAAAAAAGTGTTGGGTTTTGGAAATGGATGTGTGCTGATAAAGCTGCTGGAATATGTTGTGTATATAATAAACGTTTAGAGTAGGCAATTGATATCATGAACAAACCGTGGCTCCCAATCACGAAGTGATAAAGGCAAGTGTTTTTCTTTTGAAGGATAAGTTCTCATTTTGATAATTGAACAATAGCCATCGGATTTTTTTTTTTTTTTTTTCATTTGATTGATGATATGTGTGGGGGTAAGAGTGAGTACAAGAGAATGAAACCATTTAATTGGCAGTCTATTGGAGAGGGTTTGATGGGCATTGGTCTTGGATTTTTATAGCAAGCAAACCCAAACCTTGAAAAAGAAGCATAGCCATTTTTTTTGGTATGTTTTCCTAGTGATTAACAATAAATAAACTTGAACTCAAAGCCCTGATTATCATTGCATTTGTAATTGGTTGTTTCATGTGTAGCTTACATTGAGTGTTGAAGCCTTGGAGTGAGTTTTGAAGAACAAAGATCTTTGCATCATTTCGAGACCAAAGACCGGATTTAATTTATGTAGAAGATTCATGTTAGTGAAATGTAAGGGCTATAAGTCTTGCATTTACCGATCATATTGGTATTAGATAAGTTGAATCCTTGACCATGATGCAGTGTTAGTGCTTTGAGGGGAAATAAAACCTAACATGGGTAAGGTATTGATGAGAGAAAAATTAGAAGACTCAAGGGCCAATAATAACTCCAAGAGGAGAATCAAAACTTGAAGGAATACGTATGTAGGTTTGATCGAAGGATAGTAGAGTTGCAAACGAACATTGAGACTGCAAAAGTGTTGTTGTTGCTAAAGAATTGTTTTGTTGAATGTCAAGGCTCTCTCACTTCTATTATGACATATTGGGACAAGAGTAGAGTTTAACTTATGCAATTGGGAAATAAGCTAATTTAGCTGGATAATTGGCAAGTGGAGAGGTTCACTCAGATGCCGACTCAACTGTACTATGGATTGAAAGAGGAGGAGGTGGAATTGGCCAAGCTACAGGTAGCCATCTAAGAGACCATGCAAGCAAATAAACCTTCCATTTCTACTGCAAAATCCAACACCATGACCAAGACAAGCATGGTAAGCTCACCTTTGTTAGACATTTCTCAAGAGCAGTTTGGTTATTTTGAAAATCATACTAGATGTATTGGTTCCAAGTTGTTAAGACATATGGTCTACAATGGTCAAGGGCTAGGAAATAGAAGTCAAGGTTTCATAAGCCCCATTGTATTTGAACCAAGGGTCAAATATGAAGGCCCAATTTCTGGTGCCAAAGAGGAAAAGGACATGACCACCAAGATTATTTTTGTGAAGGAAAAATATGAGGTAGATTTGGTCTTCTCAATAAGAGAAAGAGAAACAATGAAAAAAGATGGCAGTGCATTACTACTCCATAATTTTTGTGGAAGATGACAAAAGGGATAAAATGAGAAAGGTTTAAAGCCTCAGTCCATGCCAACACTTAGAGGAAGTATTAAGCCAATCAAATTGAACAATAAGAAGAAGAAGAACAAGAGGTGCACATAAGAAAGACATCCATTGTTTGTCACTGTTGCAAGAAGAATGACCATAACGTTGCCAACTGTTGGTATTTTGAAGAATGTTACTTTTGTGAGAAGAAGGGCCATTTTCAAGCATATTGTTGAGAAAATAAAGCCAAAGGCCACAAGTTTGAATGCTTTCAAAGGAATAAATGAAAAAATACTACCCCATTACAACAACAAACTTAGAGGCATATGGAGAGAATGAGAATGTCAACCAATCCATGCAACAACATGATTTTTTTCCAACACTACAAGTTGAGTAGACATTGGGAAGCCAAGTGTTGGAGGCTTCATCCATTCATCCTAGGAACCACGTAGCTAGGGGAAGAGTATGGAGAGTGAAGAGTAAAGGGATTGAAGATCTCACAACATTTTGAGTCAAAGGAGTGGAAATTGTTCATGGAGTTATAGTAGCATAGGATGTTAGTGTCAACAATGAAGTGGACAACATGTTGATGTTTACATCAAATGCAACCTCAATATAGTTCTTTCCTTCAATATTGCAACAAAATATTCCCTTCTTGGAGATGTGATGGAGATTGGTGCATGGAGGGAAATGACATTGGGGGTCCTTTGAAAATCAATGACAACCGATGAAACAACTATTGTTCTATATGTTTGGTTCCTTTTGTGAATTTGTTGAATGCATTCCTAAGAGTTGTGTGGAGTAGTAGCTACATCACTAGTGGAGTTTGTTGGTTTTGGCATTCATTATTTTTGTTTGAATGTCGTGTAAATCTACAACCATATCCTATTGATGATTGTGACCTACAACCATACATGTGTAGGAATGGTCAATTGTTTTGGGTAGAAGAAGGTGTCAATATTACACAATGGATTTCATCCAATTGACATTGTTGTAGAGACATAATGTTGGTAAGCACGTGCAAATTACAGAGTTGTTTCCATGTGGGAAGCAAGTGATATCAACAAAGGAATACAATCCACACTTCCTTTTGATGCTTTGTTATGTTATGGCACATTTATCATTGTATCTATCTATTGAATGAGTGTTGCATACATTCAACAAAGAACAAAAAAGACTATAATTCAATTTGGCTTCCATTGGCTACCAAGATAGACCATCTCCAAGTTTGAGAATGAAAGAGACTTGCATGCCAAATATGGAAATGGATTTTGATTGAAGAGTTCCAAATCTGAAGATTTCTCATAGTGGAGAATCAATGAGAAATATTTTGCATTGCTAGAACAAGTGAAGCAATAAACTAGAGCTAGATCCATAGCCAAAACTAGAGCAACAAACTAGAGCTAGAGGCATAGCTGCAAGGCAAAGTGGGAGCCAGTGCCAAATTTGTAGCCAAGAGCCAGAGTTGAGAGCCATGTTCTAGAGACATAGATAGAGGGCACATTGATTTGGAAATTGATTTCTTAGAAGCTTTTGCAGACCAAAAGCCTATCAATGGGGAGGTGTGATCCAAAATGGATCAACAACAAAGATGAATGGTCGATGAAAATCCATGTATACACAAAGTGGACACATAAGTGAGGGTTGAAGCAAGAAAAGAAAAATGCCATAAATTAACTGAAAGAAAATAAGAAAAAAATAAATGAGAAAAAAACAAAATACTAAGAGAAGGGAGCTAGGGAATAGGAAATGAGAGGACAAGGACACTTGGCCTTCCCATTACTCCCATCTCTGCCTAAAGCTTCTTGGATATTGAAACACAAAGTGTATTTTTTTGTCGAGAGGATAAGATGCAGAAAATGAGTCTAGCTATGTAATGGTTGAATGGCCTAGAGAGCCAGGAGATTGCATTACATCCCTACGATTTTGATTCAAAATGGATTTGAACCGGGATGGTAGCTATAAAAATCAATACTTGAAAATGTAATTCAATAATTAATGAATATTAGATAACATGTAAAAGACAATGCAATCTAAAGTTAAAGGAAACAAATAAGAGGAAAAATAAATAAGTAAATAAAAATAGAAAATGGAAAGAGAAGAGAAAGACCAAGGAATGGGAAACAAAATTAAGGCTTGTTGGCCTTTCCATCACCCCAACTCTCCCTATTTTTCTACTAATTTCATTCTCAGAGGAATTTTTTCTGATCGTCGGGAAAGGAGAGGAGGATGCACATAGAGCCATTTGAATGGATTGTGAATTTGATTAACAAAATATCACCAAGAAAACCATTCGATGCTAGGGTTTTTTTGACAGTTTCAAATTCGCTCGACAATAGCAAGGGGTTCTCCCCAGTACACAATCCCAACTAGACTATACACTGTTTGGATTAGGAGACCCATTAGGAATTTGGCCCAACTTCCATTGTTACTATTTTTAGGGGGTTTTGTCCAGTTGCAGACCAATTTTCTGATGAGTGTGGGCGAGGATTGGATATGCAATGTAAATACGTAGATAAAGACTATGTATGAAATGAAAGATAAATTAACACTAACCTACTTTAACCTATCCTATCTAGGAGCATACTAAAGTGACTAGTGAGTTGTAAGTTGAAACCAAATCTTACACTACTTATACACAGATAATTGATATAAAAGAGTAAGATCAGAAACAAGTGTATACAAATACGTATAACCAAACTGGTCTAGATTACAATAATGCATACATTAACAACTCACAAATCTCAAGGAATTAAGATATTTAAATAAATACTCTAAACTGAATAATAACATAGATTGTATGAGAATTATTCTATAACAACATAACATTCTTACAGTCCATAGGAACAATGTCCATCTTCACCAGAAGTAGTTCTCATATTAGATTTGTTCATACAAAATAATTCCTTATATAAAAATTGGACCTAATGGATTCTCAATATTCATTACAAAGTATAATTCCTTGAATCGGTTCTTGAGTCTACACATTGCTTGAAAAGCCAAAAATCCCTTTCAAATGGGGTTCTATTCTATTTTATATAAATGTTTAGTAACCCCTATGTGACTCTTCATATTCTTCTTGAAGGAGCAGTTACAAAACCGGTTCACTTTCTCATTCCTAATGACAAGTGTACATAATGAGACAAAATTGGGATTGGTTAGGAAAAGGACAAAACAAAAGACAAGTATTTTGTCCTTTTCTTATGGATTTCTGTTTCTCAAATAGGTTGTCCAAAATTCCAGCCGATCATATAGTGATTCAATCCTTTTGTACGTCAATTTTTCTAATATTGCGTTGGTCAATGAGATATTGTCCTCGAGGGTGCCCATATTCTTTTCTAGTTTCGTCATGAAAGCTTGTACCATGGTATGAAGCTTTACTGGCTGTAGAAAGTGTTGATCAATGAGATCCGTGGAGAAGAAGGTAGCTTCTTCAACTACTTCCTTCTTGCAATTAGTGCTATCATGTACTACATTCACCATTTCTTCTGTCACCAAGTTCTTCTCAAGTTCATCTAATCTTGGGAGCCAACCAATCTTGATTAGTTCCTGGGTAGATTTATGGATCCTTGAGCATATTGCCATGGATTTGGTGACTTCTCTATAAGTATTTTTTCTAATCTGTTGGCAATGATCTAGTGCATATAATTTTGTCTTTCTCTCCGCTTTTAATGGTCGATAAAGCTCAAGTGGTACATTTGGATTCTCTTCTATCCATATGTCTATCTCTGATGTGCCTTCGTGAATGGTGTTGTGTTGCAACAACTTCATCTGTACGTGATTATTTTTCTCAATGACCATTGTAGCCGCATTTTGGAAGAGGTGCAGATGGATGTACATGTCAATGATAGCTCTTTCTAGATCGTTTCTGACCTTTTCAGCATCGAATTTGAAGCTTTGGAGGATCCTCTCATCAATATTTACCTGCTGAAGTATTTCCTCCAGTTCTCTGATCCTTGACTCATTTTCTTCATTTTGATGGAATAATCTTTGTATGTTGTCTACATTAAAATTCATGAATGTGTAACTAGCCTTAGCTGTGGCAACAGGGTCTTCTCTGACATCTCCTATGACTGGGACATCGGTAACTACTGAGATAGGGGCTCCTTTAGTTACCAACACTTTCTTTACTCATTCCTGCATGATCCTACCGGTCATACTGTCATAAGTGAAGCTCCTTATATCTGTCACTTCGCTTGGATGAAATGGTTCCCATAGTTCGATTCATAAACCGCTACATGTTAAATCTGTTTCTATACCTGCAACAAATGTTCCTAGGATGTCCACCTCCATGGGACATGTATCATCCCTTCTGTCTTCTATGTTTTTCTTTTATATTTCTTCTTCAACAACTTTGTCTGCTGCTTTCTCTGCTTGATCCACTACTTCTCATTCCTTCATTTATTGTTCTACTATGGATTTTGCTTCTGATTCAAATTTAGCTCTATCTTTGTCAACTTCAATCTTTCGCTTCTTCGCGTCATTTTTCTTCTTTAAAATTTTTTTCTATCTCTCCTCTTTTTCTCCCTCTATAGATCCCGAGTGTGATGAGATGGAAATAGGGGAGAGGTGTCTAATTTCTTCTTTTTCTACCTCTTTCCTAGCTGCTTCCCTTGCCTTTTCCTCATCTGCAATTATTCCTTTCGGTTGGCCTCGCTTTTTGAAAATAACTTCATCATATGTCTCGACATTCTGGTGTACTTCTTCCTCTTCCCAAAGATTTGTAGTATACTCATAAGGCAACCTAATGTTATTGAAATGTTCCTTGAAAATACCCTTAAGATCATGTCTTCTGAATATCTCTTCCCCAAAGTGATAGGAAAGAAGGGTATCTACCTCTTCTTGGGATTTCTTATTATTTTTAAAAAAATAATTGCCGACGTACAGAGGTAGTGGGGGGCAAATTGCTTTCTTCAATCTATACATCATCCCTCCAACTCCGTGTATAATAGTTTGATATGATACTTCTTAAAGGATGAGCTTGTTGTGTACAAATTGTGGAATTAGATGTGGTAGATTCGTTGCACCATATATTCTTATGTAAGTACCATGTTCCATGAGATACCAATCCCCGATCCTTCTTATAATTTCTATAGCTTTGTCGGTCATGCACATGACCGTGGTGAAAAAGATGAATTCATATAATGGAGCAAGGAAGTGTTTGCATATCCTTTGGTACTCTACACGATATTTGTGCTCCCAGAGAACTTTACAATATATGTGGATTGTGGGGTCAACAAGAAACCAACTCCATCCCATGTTAGGGCACTTGTGATCTATACACATTATGTCCAGAAGGTACGAGGACATATGGAAGCCAAGGAATGTTCCTGGTTGGGATTGCTTTATTATGGAGATAACATTCGTGAGATTCTCGAACAATATGTCTGCCCAATTGAATGAAGTCCCCACATTTGTGCATAAATAAATCAAAGACATGTATGATAAGAATAATTGTGTTGCATTAGGTTCTCCATATAACCTGCACAACATGGCTACCAAATATTGGTAGGGTATTCTTAAGGCACTCATGGGTTATCGAATTTTAGGTCTATATTTAAATTGCTTGTCTTCCTTATACCATTTGGGGAAAAAAATCCTTTGGTGTATACTCAAACTCACCGAGGAGTTTACCATCCAATATTTTTCTTCCCTCCTTAATGTGATAGCATTTGGCCAAAAAATCTGGCCTAAAAGAAGCTACAAGCTCCTTTCTTGCATTGCAGACATATCTATGCTTATGTCAGTGCTCTTCAAAATCCAGGATATGGAATTTGTGTAATGGAAAACTGTTGGATGTGCTGCTACATGAATATCCCTGATTTCCTAATATTCTTGAACACTTGAGGCTCATCTGGGTCTTTAGCTTTGACGGAGAAATTTCATTTTTTGAACATGTGATAAATCTCTCACCATTTTAACGTCTCTCCGTCCTTCTCTAAAATCCCTACTGTGTCATTGTATATGATCCCTACAATCTCTATCTTTCCTACTTCTTGTTGAATACTACTAGAGGCCTCGACCTCAAATGCCTTGCTTGCTATTTTCTTTTAGGGTGACATGTTCGAACCTGCTATGAAAGCTAAGTTTAGGGTGCATATTAGGGAAAAATGTACCATGTATTGTGACCAAATGATTAAAAATACCATATGAGTTATTGATATTATTTCGAGATATATATTCATCCTCTGAGGAGGTCAGGGTAATGGTAGGCATGTTTCAGCAACCTGGTAGAAACTTGGGGAAGACGGGTGAAAAATAGACTTTGAAAAACAATATTGGAGGTATAGAAGTTAACTCTTCTGACGCAAGTCAGAGGAGTTCGTACCAAGTGATCTGATACAAGTGGGGAATGAATTGAAAAATATATGATCGGGGGGGTTAAGGAAAACTCCTCCGATCGTGGTCAGAGGAGTTAGTTTCAATTTCCTCGATAAGCGATCAGAAGGGTTTACCAAATCTTGAGACTTTATAAAGATCAATGATATTAATCTAAAATCTTCCTATTATATTGAAGGAGTTAATAATAAATCCTATGATATGGTTGGAAGAGTTATATCCAAGCGGTCCGAGTAATGCGAAGAAATTTTTTGCAACTCCTCTGATCACATCAAAGGAGTTAGTAATAATTCCTCCAATGCATTCAAAGGATTTAGTGAAAATTATTCCGATAGCAAGAACTCTAAGGGTTTCGAGAGAAAGCACTAAGTATGAATGCTTTGGGAATGAGTGTAGAGTCAGAGGAGTTTCTTGGAACTCTTTCGATCACATTGGGAGGGTTACCAAGACCTCTTCTGATCGAAAACTACATGGAATGCAAGACTTAGGGCCTCGAATGAGATCTTCGCTATGAGGTTGGAGAAAATATGTTTTTGTGGTTGCTATTAGGGACGACTAGCACAATGTATCCAAGGGAGGAATGCCATGATAACGGTAAGAGGGTGAAAAGGGCATTGACATATATTGATTGCAAAGCTAACCAAAGATATGGTAGCGAGGATAAATAACTGATTGATGTGAAGAATAAAGGAAAATGAAGTGGTAGGTAGGAATTTGACAAAATCCCTAAGCCTAACCCTAAAAATAAGAGGAGAAAGATTCCATAACCTGAATCCTAGCACCACGTGGACGGTGTAGATAAGTCACAAGCTCAAACAGAATGGGTTGGGCATGCTCGATGTTTTAGAACCTTTCTCACTTGGTCTCTTCGAAAATATAACAATAACCTTGATCATGCTCCATTTATATAGCTTGTTGGTTGTTTAGGCATTAAATGTGGGTAGGTCGAAGAGTTTGAAGACAAGTTCTTCGATACTATCAGAGCTGATGGGAGAAACTCCTTCGATATGAATCGAAGGAGTTAGAACTAACTCCTTTGATTAGTATCGGAGGAGTTGGTGTTAACTTGTGCGATAACAGGTTATATCGACGAGGAAGGAAATAAATCCTCTAATACGAATAAGATGAGTTATAAGTAACTCCTCTGATTCGTACTGGAGGAGTTCTTATTAACTTGGCCGATTTCAACTATTTGGATTTAAAAACCAAGTCTTCAAATGCTTTCATTCAAACATAATTTTCTAAGGAAAACACGATTCCTCTGATTATTTTAAGTTGGAGAGAGACCAAAGAAAATTTCTCCTAGGCTCAAAAAATGAGGGGCCATATTTTCCAAAGGTTATGCAAGATCGAAGAAGGGAAATGGAGGGTTGCAGTGCTTTTCACAACAAATGGTGACACACTAGGTGATGCCCTACATCTGTGTAAGATGATGTCCACACTTAATCTAGGAAGGGTTCTCTCATCATGAAAAATCATAAGAGAGAAAAGATAGGTCCCATAACTTGGATTTTGAAAGAGATGAGATGACTAAAGAGGAGTGATAATTTTCCAATTACCAGATTGTTTTTCAAATTGATTTCTATCTGTTTGATA
>SNQJ01S0231865.1:0-14165 GCA_010110895.2 Picea sitchensis
ATGTGCTCTTCATCGATGATCACTCTCGGAAGACTTGGATTTATTTCTTGAAGACCAAGGATGGAGTCCTTGTGAGATTTCAAGAGTTTAAAGCTCATGTTGAGAACCTGACCGGGAGGAGGATCAAGGTGCTGAGATCAGATAATGGAGGAGAGTACACCTCTAGGGATTTCAGTGATTTCTGTATTGAGGCAGGGATCAAGAGGGAGTACATCATTCCTTAATAACCCTAAAAAAAATGGGGTTGCAGAGAGGAAGAACATAACCATCATTGAGGCAACCAAAGCAATGGTACATGATCAGAACCTACCTATGATTATGTGAGCAGAAGCACCCATGACAATTGTGTATGTTCAAAACAAGATTCCTCATCAGATTTTGAAGAACATGACTCCCAAAGAAGCCTTCACCGTAGTGAAGCCTGAGGTTGGACACTTCAGGATATTTGGGTGTCTAGTATACATACATGTACCCAAGTAGAAGAGGACCAAGCTAGACCCTTCAGGTAGAAAGGGTACATTTGTGGGGTAAAGTGAATCTTCGAAGGCTTACTGGATCTATATCCCTGGTCAGAGACAGATTGAGGTGAGCAGAGATGTCAACTTTGTGGAAGAGATAGCCTTTCGAAGATCTAGAGAATCTTAAATGGAGATTGACAGCGAGATAGTACCTTCTCCCCCTTCAGCAGTTCAGAGGGAGACAAACGTTGATGTAGTTGATCCAGTTGATCCCATAGGTCCAACTGATGTCCCCAGAGACATTGCAGTAGGCCATAGAAGGCTTGTCTGGGCTCGACAGACTTTGCAGGAGGCAGAGGGACATGCTACTCCTCGAGGCACATTCCGATAAAGCAAGAGACCACAGAGATTTTTGAGCTACAATTCAGCTATGAGCCACATAATTGATATTGAGCCTTCTTGTCATGGAGAAGCAACAGGTCAGCAGGTATGGTAAGATGCCATGACAGAAGAGTATCAATCCATCATGAAGAATGATGTGTGGGATATTGTTCCGAGACTAGAAGGAAAGTTTGTAGTGAGTTCCAAGTGGATCTATAAGATCAAAGCTTGCAACTGATGGAAGTGTCGAGAAGTACAAAGCGAGATTTGTGGCCAGAGGATTCTCTTAGGTGGAGGGAATTGATTATGGAGAGACAATTTTCCTTGTAGCATGATACACTTCCATCCGTACGATCATTGCCCTAGCTATTGAAGAAATTTGGTATGACAGACTGCAAGTCCATGCCTACACCGATGGTGATGGATCTGAAGAAAATGACCAAGGCTTCTACTGATTCATGCGAGATTGTTCCACTTCTTTACCGACAGTTGATTGGATCATTGATGTATCTGGTTAACACTAGACCTGATATATGCTATGCAGTGAATGTACTCAGTTAGTTCATGAGTCAGTCGAGACAGACTCACTGGATAGCAGCGAAGCATGTGCTGAGATATCTATGAGGCACAATTGGATATGGCCTAAGATATGCCTCCGGTGTAGACATGAGATTGCAGGGATATGCTGATGCAGATTGGGAAGGGAGCGGAGTGGACCGGAAGAGCACATCCGGTTGTTTTACTTTGGGATCTTCCATGGTTTCCTAGTGCAGTAGGAAATAGAGCTCTGTGGCCTTGAGTACCGCAGAAGCAGAGTACATAACATTATATGTGGCAGTCCGCGAAGCAGTGTGGCTTCGCAAGCTCCTTGCAGACTTATTTGGTCATGAGATGGATTCCATCATTATCCATTGTGATAACCAAAGATGTGTGAAGCTCTCAGATAATCCTGTGTTTCACGATAAATTGAAACACATTGAGATCAAATACCATTATATCAGAGATATGGTGCAGAGGAAAGCAGTACATGTGTAGTACCTTTCTACACACGAGTAGGCTGCATATGTCTTCACCAAACCGCTTGCTAGGACGAAGTTCGAGTACTTCCGTGAGAGACTTGGCATGGTGGAGAATGCCTCCTTAGCTGAGAGGGAGTGTTGCTGATTGCAGCTTCATGAGACATCCTCCAGATCGTTCTCCTTTGGACTGAGTTGAGACATCTGTGAGAGAGAGCCCAAGTGTTGGGTGTGCCCATGTGATGGGTGTGCGTTAAACTCTGGACTTAGTTGTTTTGATGTGTGGTCTCTTGTCTACTCCTCTAGACTGAGTTGAGATGACTTGAGATGGTTTCCTGCCTTGTACTCCTCTCGACTGAGTTGAGTCAGCTTGAGATGGTCTCTTGCCTTGTACTCCTATGGACTTAGTTGAGTCGGCTTGAGATGGTGCTCCAGATGGTACTCCTTTGGACTCAGTTGAGCCATGTGACGTCCATGTGGCTGAAGTGTACAAGTCAGACCCACCATGTGAAAGATAATTAATATTATGTAATGATTAATTGTATTATTGAGTTAATGAGGTCAGCCCTATGGTGCCAATAGACACACCTTTTGCTGTGTCAGTTCTTGTATAAATAAAGGTGAATCCCCATTGAGGATAACACACACTCACACTTGTTAACTCGGAATTTCAGCAAGTGCATGTACGACTGAAGTGCACACCTCTCTTGGGCGCTAGGTTCTAGGTTTTGGTAAGCACCCTCTTGTGTGCTAAGGTCTATGGTGTGGGGGATTTTCTTTTGAGAATATAGCAAAGGATTTCTAGGTTTTTCCCTTGTTTGAGAAGGGTTTTCCTAGGATATTTCTTGTGTTCTTGTGCATGGTTATTCTTCTTGTGATCTTGGTTATTGTAGCACTGGTGTATGGTGTTGCTGCATTTGTTTATGGTTCAAGTACATGCTAAATGAAATAAACTACATGTGCATGAGCTAAGCATTAAAAATTCAACAAAAGTAGCCCCAAGCCCTCGACTTTTTAGTTGGGTCATGATTAAGTTGCCTATGAGGCATGCTTTTTGGAGGGCACTTTTAGCTAGCAAATTTTACCTACATTGGGATGCACAAAGAAAGGTAGGAATGCATCTTTTTTCAAGTATTCTAGTATTCCTTACAAGCCAAAATTCAACTAGCCTAGTCAATAATTCAAAGGAGGGATTTAAATTGTTTAATCTCTTGCTTATTTTGCCAATGAGTAAAGCACTTCGCAATAGACTTGAACCTTTCCATTCTATTCTTACCCTTGTCAATCTGTCCATTTCCTCCCAAATTGTTTAGCATATGCACACGAAATTAGCAAGTGACATGGTTTCCTCCCACTCCTTGCATAAGACACACCTACTAGGACCATGCTTGTTCCTCCTCTATAGTCTTCTAGGTGAGGGCCTTATTCTTTATGGCTAACCACATAAATATTGTGAGGGCCTTATTCTTTATGGCTAACCACATAAAGATTCTCAACTTCAATGGAGACTTGATTTTTCATAGTGGTTTCTATTACCATTAAACTATTTAGGCACATCGCTTTCATACATGGATTTGTATCCTAGTTTTGGAGTGTAGATCCCTAGAGTAGAATTCTTGGACCAAACTAATTCATCTTCCACCGTCTCATTTCCAAGATGACTTACTTTTATTTTTGTGGTATATGCCTCCCATCGCTCCCCTTCATGACAACCTAAATCTAATTGATTTGCATTTTCCCACTCTTGGTGCCAAATAGTGGAGAAATTTGGAGAGTTGCTTGAGCTAGGTTAGGTAAAGGAAGTTAGCAGAACATTGATGAAATTATTGACATGTGTAATGTTCCCAAGCCAAGATGCCAGGAACATTGTGTTTTTCATGAATTTTTATGTGTTTTCTGGTTGTGGCATTTCGTCAAACACTTTGCAAACTTAAGTCTCATGAGTTGCGCTAGGGTTTAATATGATGGTTTTAATGTGTGTTTGCAGAAAATAATCAAGAAATATAGCAATGGAATGTACTCAACAAGATGCAATATCAACAATACAAGAGATAACCCAAAAATACCTCAGATCCGGTTTTATTCATAGTAGTAGAAGATCTTGATACAATAGATTCACCGATCTGGAACAATAGAGCTGAGAACTCATAACACAATGACAATAACCCAAGAAGAGATGATACAAGCCTCCAAAGGCCACATGGCTGCCGAAGATGAATGACAAACTAAGATTTTTCCCACTGAAGGACCAAACCCTCAAACTAGGAGACTTGCACACTAGCTTATGGCTGTAGCTGCATGAAGATTTCGGCCGCCTTCCTCCTTGGCCTAAATAGCGACCAAAACACTTGGGAAGAGTAGATATGAAGGCTAGAAACAATATAGAGAAGTTCCCCTATTGAATAATGAAGCTTGGGCTCTTCCCATTAGTAGATCCATCCAAAGGTTGCACCCTTCCTCTATGAGAAATTGTCCCACTCTCATGATAAATCAATACTCCATCAAAACACCTCCCAGATGAGCCAAGAAAGGCGTTATGGCCTCTATCTAGCTAACTCAATAGCCAAACCACCATAATCTCCCTCTCCTTGGCTAAATCAAACTGATCAAGCTCCACAAGTGCACTCCCCCATTGCTGGAAACCCTCAATGTTGCGCACCCTTCTCTTCTAAACCCGTGACTGATGTAGAATCCACCTGTGACTGAGTAGGTCTGATGTAGAATGGTGAGGGAGGAATATTTCACCTCCGTGATGAAGCCTAGACCAGGTTGGGTGGGATCTTTCACCACCGAGCTGATCTCTAGGGTTTGTTAAGTCAAAACCCTAAAAACCCCCAAGTGCATGGGCTCACTAGGAAGAAGCCAGATATCAAATGATAAACAACATAATGAGAGAATAGAGGACCTTGTCTCTCTTTTATCCTCCCTGCTCACCTTGTCTGTCCAAATGAATTTTACTTTATTTAATTATTAATTAATTAATTAAATCACTTTAATTAATTAATTAACCATTTTACCTCTAAAAAGTAGTTTATCCCTCCTTGTGGCTTCCCTGGCCATTGAAAGTTAGTTCTCATCATCCTATCTTGCAGTGCTATTCCTCCCGATTCCAATGAACTATTACACTAAGAGGTTCCTCCAAGTATTATGCCCAATATGACCTCCTTAGTGAATATAATTAACATATACCCCAAAATAACTCAAAATTACGGAAATCGTCGAAATGCAACGAAACCAAAGCCAAGTCATGTGGAATGGATCATGATGATGAAATAAGATGAGCGATGCAAGTTGGACCCCAAAAAACCCCTCAATAGCTCATGTACTCGCTATAACCTCCATCTGGCTACTCTGGTCATCATAACACTCTGAAATATAATGATATCCCAAAGTGGGGACATTACATTCCTCCCTACTAGAATATTGCTTGTCCTCAAGCAATAACTGAATCAATCCATATATAATACCGAGGTCCCATGTCCACCCGTGGGATACATAGTAGGCTCCATCCAAGGCTGAACTATCACACACTCTATCCCCTGGGTCCCATATTAGGACGTGAAATGCCATACCCTGTGAAGCATAATCTTGTAACATATAAACAACATGAGTCTCCTACAAATGACACATGGCCTCAACCCGGAATGAATCTGTCTTCGAAGTCCATACCAAGACCAACACGGTCTCCACCAACTGCACATGCTACTGCCATAGTGAGGTACTGCAAGACCTCAATGAAACACCCTCAAGTGACGTGCTCTCCTCAATATTGGAGCTCAATGGAAAGTCAAGATAACTTTCTCCTGCAAGGGTCCACTCACCTCCCTCGGTCAATGAAAGGCTCAACCCTGCAATTCTCGGGTCCCATGCTAGTCTCTGCCAAAGATCACCACGCTGTCGCTGCACCACTCTGATCATGACTATCTTCTCACTGTATACATACTGTATCCCCCACTCCTGGATCCTCATGCTGAAATACCTGTGGAAACTGGGCCTGTTGTCTAGAGGCTGCACCGGTAAAAGTACCTCTGTGGAAGTAGTATCTGCCCAACCATCTCCATACTCGATCATGAGTATAAAAAATGAGAAACTGTCTTGCTCCATAGGACAAGCCCCTACAAGCCCTCTCAAAACCAACCTAGAGTGAAGTATGTGGCTCTCTGGCGCAACCTGGGCCATCATAAGGTGAAACAAGCTACTAACCAAATGGACTCCTGGATCCCATGGAAAACTTGGAAGTTTATCACTTCCAATCCCCATTAGTTGCTCCTGTGTCATACTGATAACTGTCGAAAACCCTCCATGCTCATCTTCATGAGAACCTGGATCTGTGTCACCCTCTAGGATGTCTGCTATCCCATGGTCTAAGATGCTCACCATCACACACAAGGTCTCCACTGTCTTCCTTTGGTGATCGACCCCTATGCTGTTGTGTGCCTTATAGACTCTCCTGTCAGGGGGTCTCGGCCTACCAATTCTCACTTTCCTCTGCCACTGTCTATCTCCCCTGACGCTGTTGTCGATGATGAAAGTGTTAGGAAAGGCTGACAGACACATCTGTAACCGACTGTAGGACTGGAAAGTATCATATGCTTTGGTCAATCTCAAGGATTCAACCAAAAGCTCATCCATCGGTACCCATGGTAAATACTCGCCTGTATTCCTCACTGACTCCCAATCAACAGGTATAACCAGGGGTAACTGCTGGTCAATCACTCTCCATCCATCATCGCTCATGCAACTGCTGATACTATGAAGGTGATATCCCAAATCTATCCATTGTTGCCAGGGAGAGGAATCTCCATGCTCTACTTAGTGTGTCTCCTCCCTGCAATCCAATGCATCCCCCTGAATTGCACTGTACATCTCAGCATTTCTCTGTAAACTATCACTAGTGACCACTATATGTTCCTGCATACTCATGTAATCTCCTATATACTCCTGCAACAATATGGATCCTGGGTGTACTACTAGGTCAACCTCGTCATGAAGGTTAGCCAATCCTGGAACACAAATGGAGGTGTTCTCATAACTTCCCTTGGCTCTGGAGTCCCCATGCGTGTGTGAGTGCTCGACTACCTCAAATATCCTCCTGGAAGGTAGCTCTTGTGACAACTAGACATCCTCCTGTGTCTCTGGATTATATCTCTCCCTACTCCTTAGTGATCCTGGGTGCTCCTCATGCTCCTCCATCAACTGGTGTTCCTCTGCTACACCACCTACATCCTCTAGCAATGTGGCTGAAGAATATATCTGAGTCTCTGCTAAGATAGAGGCAGTGGGTCTCTGTCTAATCTCCTCAAGGAGCTCCTCTGATCGGGACTTTGATTCTTGAAGGGCTGCCTGTGTGCCTTTCAAGAATCCTCGTGTGCTCTCCAACTCATGAGTGAGTCTGTCCACCTCCAACTCCTGCTCCCTCAGGGCCCTATGCTACATCTCGCGAACCCCCAATAGGTAGTCTCTGTCCATGAACAATTGTTGGTAGTCGGCCCTCACCATAGTCACTCCCTCCCTGAGAGTATGAAAGTCATCCATGTCAAACCCCCCGTCTGAACTGTCATGTGCCATTGATGCCCTCCATCAACAGTCAGCCACCAATGCATGTGTGTCATCAATGCGCCTAGTAGCTGCCATGATCATGTCCTCACTGACTCTCAACTGTCTTGCCAAGTGTCGTGACTCCTGATCACAGTCATGCCATGGTGCTACCTCATGCCCCTCATTGCTAGTGTCAACCATGGAATCCCCAACAACACTCTCCAAAAAAGATAAGGCACTGAACTGCTCATTGTCCACTGTGCTACTGGGTCCTCTTGTATGCCACTGCACACCATCACCAACTGTGAGCTCCCTTCGAATCACACTGTATCCTGTATGGGCAGTTGTATCCTCCTGTGCAGTCAGCCTGCTACTATCATCTGCGCCTGGATCACATAGAGATGTGTCCAGACACGTACTATGGTCATCCCGACCAATAAGGAGTGCATTCTCATCATTGCCGACCGGTCCTGGAAGTAAGTGTCCCATCCAATTGTCAGTCTCCACAACCTGATCAAACAATGGAGTCTCCAAAAGAGGTGACCCACTCTCCTCATAGGCATGTGTAAGATCAACTGTCTCCAAGTCATGTCTCTCATGAAGGTCCACTTGTCCCTGGTGTGCAGTCCATGTGTAGGGCTCCACCACCATATCACTAATGCCACTAATATCTTCTTGAGTCATGGCTATCATAGGTGTCTGGGAAGGTACCAACTGTGTCACAGTCACCGTAAGAAGCCTATCATGTCTAGGTGCTAACATGTGTGAATCTCCACTAGTGTCACCACTCTACCGAAGTGTAAGGTCATCAACACTATGTAATATGATTGCTAAATCACAGGTGCTATCATCTTGTCCATCCAATTGTCCCTCTAATGCGCAAGGGTCGCTATCCTCCACAAGTGCACAAGAGTCACTAGTCTCCTCGAACTGCTCCTAATATGAATCAATGGTTGCATCCCCATGTACCTTCTCATCCTCACTATCCTAGTGCATCTTACCTTTACCCCTACATCTATGATTTGGTTCCCAAGGCAGTTTGCAACTGTAGCAAAGTTGTCTACTCCTAATGGGTGTAGGAGTGCTCTGTTCTTCCTTATATCTACTAGTTGGTAGTGATGTTTCCTCTCTCCATTGTCTACATCGTGCTCTAGTATTTTGTATGTCTGCTATCAACTCAATATGGCTAGATCCCATTCCCGTTTATCCATTTGTCCCTATGGAAGACCCTTCAAGTTGGCACGATTCTAAGCTCTGGATGCATGCGCTAATCGCCACTGGATGGGAGGATTAACACTCTAATACCACTGTAATGTTCCCAAGCCAAGATGCCAGGAACATTGTGTTTTTCATGAATTTTTGTGTTTTCTGGTTGTGGCATTTCATCAAACACTTTGCAGACTTAAGTCTCATGAGTTGCACTAGGGTTTAATATGATGGTTTTAATGTGTGTTTGCAACTAATAATCAAGAAATATAGCAATGGAATGTACTCAACAAGATGTAAGATCAACAACACAGGAGATAACCCAAAATTACCTCAGATCCGGTTTTATTCATAGTAGTAGAAGATCTTGATACAATAGATCCACCGATCTGGAACAATAGAGCTGAGAACTCATAACACAATGACAATAACCCAAGAAGAGATGATACAATCCTCCAAAGGCCACATGGCTGCCAAAGATGAATGACAAACTAAGATCTTGCGCATTGATGGACCAAACCCTCAAACTGGGAGACTTGCATACTAGCTTATGGTTGTAGTTGCATGAAGATTTTAGCCCCCTTCCTCCTTGGCCCCAATAGACACCAAAACAATTGTGAAGAGTAGATCTGAAGACTAGAAACAATATAGAGAAGTTCCCCTGCTGAATAATGAAGCTTGGGCTCTTCACATGAGTAGATCCATCCAAAGGTTGCGCCCTTCCTCTATGAGAAATCGTCCCACTCTCATAATAAATCAATAATCCACCAAAACACCTCCCGGATGAGCCAAGAAAGGCGCTATGGCCTCTACCAAGCTAAATCAATAGCCAAACCCCCCTAATCTCCTTCTCCTTGGCTAAATCGAATTGATCAAGCTCCACAAGTGCACCCCCCCTTGCTGGAAACCCTCAATGCTACACACCCTTCTCTTCTGAACTTGTGATTGATGTAGAATCCACTTGTGACCGAGTAGATCTGATGTAGAATGATGAGAGAGGAATCTTTTACCTCCGTGACCAAGCCTAGACCAGGTTGGGTGGGATCTTTCACCACCGAGCTGATCTCTAGGGTTTGTTAAGTCAAAACCCTCAAAACCCCCAAGTGCATGGCCTCACTAGCAAGAAGCCAGATATCAAATGATAAACAACATAATGAGAGAATAGAGGACCGTGTTTCTCTTTTATCCTGCCTGCTCACCTTTTCTCTCCAAATGACTTTTACTTTATTTAATTATTAATTAATTAATTAAATCACTTTAATTAATTAATTAACCATTTTACCTCTAAAAAGTAGTTTATCCCTCCTCGTGGCTTCCCTGGCCACTGAAAGTCACTTTTCATCATCCTATCTTGTAGTGCTATTCTTCTCGATTCCAATGAGCTATTACACTAAGAGGTTCCTCCAAGTATTATGCCCAATATGATCTCCTTAGTGAATATAATTAACATATAGCCCAAAATAACTCAAAATTACGAAAATCGTCGTAATGCAATGGAACCAAAGCCAAGCTGTGTGGAATGGATCATGATGATGAAATAATATGAGCGATGCAATTCAGACCCCAAAAACCCTTCAATAGCTCCTGTACTCGCTATAACCTCCATTTGGCTACTTTGGTCATCATAACACTCTGTAAAATAATGATGTCCCAAAGTGGAGACATTATAACATGGGTCACTATAGTAGACACAGAGGCCGGGGGTGAGTTACCTTCCAGTGTAAGACCCATGCATATTTTTTTTATGAAAATTCTCCTTGTTTTAAATACAATGGTTTTCCTCCTTTTTACCTATTTAAAGTTTATTATTTTTGGTCTCTAAATAAGATGCACTTACTTATGCATAAGATTGCTCGTAATATTTTTGGTTTCTGTTTAAGATTTCTCATAATATTTTTAGTTTTAGTTTAATATTGTTTAAGAAAGGCACTATGGTTAAGAAAGGCGCTATGGTTCAGTGATGTATCTGACGAATACCAGGCTAGATATGTGTTTTGCCTTGAGTCAATATCTGGTAGAACCCATATGTGTTCACATTGTTGTTGCAAAACATATGATGAGATACCTTAAGGGTACGTTGGATTTTGGTCTTTATTATACGAGAGATCATGACTTCAGACTGAGTGGTTACACTGATTCAAGATTGAGCTGGAAGTGTTTCTGATAAAAAGAGAAATTCAGGATGTTGTTTCAGTCTGAGGTCAACCATGACTTCATGGCAGAGTAGGGAGCAATCAAGTATTGCTCTCAACACGACAGAAGCTGAATATATTGCTGCATTTTTGTTAGAACAAGATTTACCTCACCCTATGCAATCTTGTAGAGAGGGCCTTACTCCATTTCCCTATGCAGACTTACTTTCCCTGATTAATGAATCCAGAGACAAAAATAAATATTTTTCCACTTGTACGCACCTTGCAAGTTATACATCATGTGTATACGCTGGCTGCTCCAGTACAACCCGTGTAGATTGAAATTTGTGCCAGAAAATCAAAAATAAATGTCGGGTTTCTATGTCACGACAAAAGATCTCCGATCATTGGCCTTCCATATACTAGAAACGTTCTGACTCGACTCTTCAGTTGCATTTTGAAGGCTATAAAGAAGCCAATTATGAGCTATGGAAAAGAGAGAGAATTCAACTTTGAGAGCAAAGTTACTCTGGAGAAATTATTATTTCATTATTGAGTCTGCATCCCTTTGTCCTTTGAGTCTGAACACAGTGTTCAACTCCCAAGCTCTTCCCTTATTGATGGAGAACCTCTTTGTCTCCCTTATATGAGCTTGCCTTTCGTGGAGGATTGAAGTGGTGGAGACCCAATTGGAAGGAACTCGGTTTCTCGATTCTGAACCGTGCCGATACAGAAGTCTCTAATGTTTTCACTTCTGCTGATAATTTATTAATAGAAATACTCTTTTCCCGTCCAATTGATATCTTGCAAATATATGTATTATGATCCATAGGTATGTTTGTTTTGAATATTAATGGATTATTCTATCTAATGTGCTAACTTGTTATATTATCACTATATGCTTGCTTTGTTTGTTTGTTGAGAACTTGTTGCAGGTATAAAGTTTTGGGTCGAAGTGCTCAACGATGGACATTATCAAATGTTTTGACGAGGTAGGCCTCTTTCTTACCTCCTTTGCACATTAGTTTATATAATATATGATGGAACTGAGTCGATTTCTACAGTCACTCCTGTCTGTTGTGGTTCACCCTAGCCATAGAGAGATTTTATTTGTAACAGAATTGGTGACCATATTGGGGATGAATCTTCTTTCTTAGGGTTTGAAGTACTTTTCTCCTTAGATTGCTCTCATTTCTATTATGGTTCTTGTCGTGTCACTGCTTGACAACTCCTGTTCACTCTGGGTCTAAGTTTTCAGCCTTTTTCCTCTTGCCTGGCCTTGTTTCAAAGCATATACGTGCTTTTTTGCTTGACAATCGCGTACGCGTATGCACTGTTTGCCCAAACAGTCGCGTACACCTTTTACCTTGCCTTTTTGCTTTGTATGGTGTTTGTTGGGTAAGATTTTATGCTTGTTGAGCCTTCTTAGATCTCTATAGTGCCTGTTGAGTGCCTATGGGATGCTAGGAAACCCTCTTTTTGTTGAATTTTTGGGCAAAGTTTTTCTCTTCATCTTTTCATTTTTATTGTCCTTGCACATTGCGCTGGGTGCTTTGCTGCTTGATATCCTGCTTGAGTTGTCTTTCTTTTATATAGAGTAGGTTTATATATCAAGTTACTTTTCAATCCATGAATTTTCAGTTTTAATATATTGAAAATACAAAAAAAAAATAGGCATTTTGCATTGCTTGACATTTTTGTCTTTTGAATTTTTATCATTAGCTTAGTACATACAGTGAAAGATTGCATCTTTACTTCTGAATCGTAGATTTGAATTTGAAAATTGCGTTGTTTTTAGGAGCATATCATTCATCAAAAGTTAAAGTTAGAACTTTGCATTATTTTCATATTTACTTTTTTGCATAGTCATAACACCATGGGTTTCATTACCATATACATTTTTAAGTAATCACGGCCATAAAATCAACGCTATAATTTAAAATTTATTAATAACGATTTTATTTTCTAGGATGCACAAACTAGTCTAGGATTTAGTGCCTTGAAATAGGATTTTGTGAGTAAACTTCACCAAGGCAATTAAATCAACATATGTGTCTGAGTCAGGGAGTGGAGAAATCCATTGTATAATTGATAAGATCAGGAGGCTCCACTCACACCGGAGTTAATCACGAGGTCGCGCGAAGTTGGTTGAAGGGATATCCCCCGGATACTCACCTAGCGTCAGAGATATTTCTGTGGATTTATTCGTATTTGGGGATCTTGCTAGTGCCCATACCTCCATGAGAGGCAGTGCTTTCAAGGTTTCGGGCTTTGCTACCCTGCCCATATGGTGATCCGGGCTTACGACTGCTCGCCTGTGCATCGGTTATACATTGGTTTATTAGTTGTTTGACTTAGGTATCTCATAGGTTACTTGCAGGGGTTATTCTGCAGGTACCCTGGGTCAGATAAGGGTCAGACAACACACTCAGCCACTTTAGCCCGTTTGCATGCATATTGCTTGTTTGACTTTTGGTGTGCTCTTTGCTTACTAGTTGGCCTTAGGATATATTTTTTTATCTTTAGAGTCTTAAGTCATCGTGGAGTGGGACTAGCCACTCCGCCAGTCCCGTTGCTTGTTACAGTTACCATCGGATTTTGTGTCCTTGCCTTCTAAAAGGCGTAGAGTCATTATATGTGTTACACACACATCAATTGCTCATACTTGTGATTCTACAAGGATGAGTACTGAACTTGGTCTTCAGAATTCTGGGAGCCCTTCAACTCCCATATCCACTGTAGTTAATGGCACCCTTTCGACTCCTACAACCTCCATGGTTGTAGTTGTTAGCACTCAAAAAACGCACTGGCATTTTTTGAAAGAATGATGTCAAATCTTGTAAAGAAAATTTGACTAGCTTCCCTAGCTCCAAATACAAATCTGATTGCACCGTTGGAAAGCTTACGATCTGTAGATGTCGATCGACTATTGGAACGTGCGAAACGAACATTCCACGGTTGAGAAAATTGATTTTTCCCAAAGGCATTTTTTTCTGAAAATTCTGACTTTCGGTGGATAACTCACCCAGGAACTGTTCCAGTCAACCACCGAAAGTCTGTGTGTCCAGAATTTGAATGAGTTTTTGCACAGGTCAGGGATTTTTGATATGAAAAGATTCGGAACCTTTTCCAATGCATGCCAAATGAATTGTCAGATCCAGTTCAACAGTTATTTTTTGACAAAGCATGGAAAAAGAGGTATTTCAAAGGCTTATGGACAATTTCATTTGAACTAAAAAGCAGGATATTTTGCCACATCAGCCAACTCGACCTGGTCTCCATGGGAGAATGATCAGTCAGCCTTGGGAGGCTGTGCTTCACTTCACCAACAGTCAACAAGAGAAAGAGATCATGAAATCTGGGATTGACCTCATTCTTGGGGATTATCCCACATATTTGGCAACTGAATTTTGACTTGCTATTTTTAGATGATT
>SNQJ01S0231866.1:0-14165 GCA_010110895.2 Picea sitchensis
TCATACTCCCACCTACAGCTATGATCGGCCTGTGAGCCCATGTGAGGCCTTGCACTTGAATGCCCTTGCCATTATGCCATAAATCCACCCTTATGCCAATGCCCATTAATCGCCCTCGCACACCATCTAGGTCAAGCAATTGATTGATGCAACTTACTGGTTAGCGGTGAAAATGTTCGTCTTAGTGTGAATGGTTTTTGCTTCAAGTGCTTGCCATCATTGCAAGCAGTGGAGCCTCTATGCAGGCTTCTGAGTGGAACCTACAACCTTTTCCTTCCCAAAAATCTGTAATGTTATGCTTCTCCAAAAACTGCAATAGTTGAGCATTTAATATGACTTTAAATTCAATTAAAATTGAACAGTACATTGCCATTTATAACATTTTTCAAATTATTTTGTAAGTCTGACAATGTTTTAAATCAAACTCTCACACACAAACACAAAGGACAATTATGTCTTGTCACAATGCTGGACCAATCAATAATTTAAATGTAGGAATTTAAAATATTTCATAAATATTTTCACTTTTAATAAAAAAAAATAAGTTTAATGGATGTATTTACAAAACTTTAGAATGTTTTTAGAGAGAGTGGTTTAGTAATATGAAATCAACTTGCATTGACTTAGTACCAAATGCTATAGTCCCTGGCCAGGTAGGGACTAATAACAACCAAGTATTTTCAATGCATGATGGTTATCTAATGAACATGATAGAATGGATGATATAATCTTTTAATCTTTATGGTTGCATTAATCCCAAGTCTTATGATTGTTACTCTATCTAAGTTTCATTTGGATATAAGCTTCATGTGGGCATGAGAACATTTCTATCACTTACATTTTTCCATGGTTAATGTTGCTTAGGAATATTAAATTTGAGCAAGTTCTATTTTCCAGCATAATCACATTCCATAACAAGTACCTTTGTCTTTTATGTACATTATTAAGAGTTTGTTTAGTCTACCAACAATTTGCATATCTTAACCTACCCTAAAGATTGAGAGTAAGTTAGATGTTAGTTGTTTTAGTCAATCTAGTCCAAGTAACATGACAATTAATCAAGGTCATGTAAGCTATGTAAAACATTGCAAGTGTAAAGTTGAATAAGACAAATGAGGATATGAAGAGAAACTTTTTAAAAAATTAATTATATGATAAAAATCAATAAGAGAGGATACTAAAGAATGAAAAGTGAAGATTCATGGTTGTTGGCCTTTCCTTACCCCATAGCTCTCCCTATTTTTTCACTCTCTCATACTCAAAGAGCTTTTGGCCAAGAAGGAAGAAAGCATTATATTGGAGATTGTCCAAAGAAATTTTGAGCCCCATTAGAAATTGATTTTCCCATATAGGTTTCAGGGTAAAAACTTGTTTCAAATATGTGTTTTCATCTGCTATTTGTTGGGTATATTGTTGTGTTGGTTATTGGGCGATTTATTGAGTTATGATTTCATTTTTAATGTTTTCTCATTAGTTAAACTACTCTGTTGAGAATTGGAATAAGTTAAGGACTTGTTAATTTGTTGAGTGGGAGGTTACTATGGACATTGCACTCGTTTTCAACTGCTATTTGTTGGGTATATTGTTGTGTTGGTTATTGGGCGATTTATTGAGTTATGATTTCATTTTTAATGTTTTCTCATTAGTTAAACTACTCTGTTGAGAATTGGAATAAGTGAAGGACTTGTTAATTTGTTGAGTGGGAGGTTACTATGGACATTGCACTCATTAATGGAGCAAATCCAATTCTAACAACTATTTGCTTTCCACGGTCAAAATGATTCTAGATCTCGGAATTGGACGGCCTTCCTTTTGGAACTATTGCTACTAGATAGGGAGTTTCTAATCTGGTCTTTAGCAACTTAGAAGCATTTTCTATCTCCCTACATCCATCTAGTTGTTGGTTGAAAATTTTCTCTCCTCTAAGTCGAATTTTCTAACTCGAATTTGAAGTGTTGGATGAGTGTATCTCCTCTTTGAGCCGCCATCTCTTCACCGATTGGTGTTGTATCCATTCCCTTGGGTTGTGTGTTTAATTCTATACTTACTTGAGCATTTCACCTTCACCACAAGTAGTTTGTGTTTGTGCCTCTGACTATAATTTCATCAATGGTTGGGGGAATTTACATTCTCTGGGTCGTTTTTAAATGTGCTTGGGTTGTTCAAATGTCATTAGGCGTTTTTAAATCTTGTTAGGCATTTTTAGATGTGCCCGGGCATTTTTTTAATGTTGTTGGGCGTTTTTTAGATTTGCCTCGTCATTTTGATACATTGTTGAGCATTTAAATTATGTGTTGCGTGAAATTTTTCATTGGTGAGTCGAATAGTAATGTGAGGGATTTTCCTCACCCACAGGCTGTACAGACTGATCTTGGGCAATAAAAATAGTTGATGGGTGTTTTATTTTATTGTTGGACGCTTGCATCAGTTGTTGGAATTTCAATTAATTGTTGAGTTTGTAGTTTTAGTTGCATGAGTCAAATTGCTCAAGGCTGAAACTAATTGCACTCACCCATGCAGTCGTACGAGCCTCACATAATGTGTTGGATGCCTCAAATATTCAACGGGTTAACTTTTGCATAACCAAGTTTACTCCCTTCAATTATGGTCGATTCAACCTAATTGCTATTGTTGCATAGCTTCAAAAGTGGCATGTGAATGATGAGATAATCACAAGCATTGAGTGATGAATGGGTCGATTTCTTGGAAGAGAACGTGATTCTAAGACAGTTGGGGCTTGAGAAGAGATCCAGATTCTCCTAGTTACAACAAATGAACAATTTTCTTGTCATCACTATGATTAATATGCATGTTGCGAATGTGATAGTAGGTGGCCATAATATCCATTATAATCTACATGGTTACATTTAAATAGAAAGCAACATGAGGAAACAAATGTTATAATTACCAAGCAGAAATGAATGTTATAATTACCAGTCATTATTAGAACATAGTGGAGACACCATTATTAGATTTACTATCAATAGTCCAAACAATGATTTTGGATTGGGAACCTTAGCAAAAGAATCAAGCTTGAAGCCACCAAACATTATGTGTATGTTGAGGAATATAGCAGAGAGAGGATTACAGTTGGTTTCTTGCCTACATGTTATACCCAAGAACAGCCTTACAACCAGGAGAAGAACAAAGATCTATGTACAGGGTGGAGGACATAGGCCTAGTAGCCTTGTTGACTACAGAACATTCTAGACGGAGCCTCAGATAGAGACCCGAAATCAAATTCTGCAAAGGATCCATGTTGGTAAAGTGAGTGGGCTATGAGTCCCTCGTTTACGGATCAGTAACTATCCCATTGCTACAATTGATTGGGCTAGATAGACCATAGGGATTCCCCCCTAAGATAGGGTAGCTTAGTTTTCATAGCCTAAAGTGTGGGGCAAGGTTGTCAAGGTGATAGTGGGTAGCTTGTCTTTAGTGCCTCTAGACTCTCCCACTAAGGTTGGGACTTTTCCTTCTAGGGTAGAGTTTGGGAGGTAACAATTCCAACTTAGTATTTTTCTCATCAAGAATATGAATATAAACATGAAAACTGAAAACAAAAAGGTGTGCTACTTGAGGCCTCTCACCTATGAATGCCTCATCTCATGTCTTGTCCTTCAAAACTCTGTGAGGACATTTGTTCAGAATATAGACAGTTGTAAGACATGCTTTTTCCCAAAAACATATGGGCAGATCTAGATCATGGATCATAGATTTGGCTATCTCTATGATGGGCCTATTCTTTGTCTTTGCAATGCCATTTTGTTGAGGGTTGTAAGGAAATGTTAGCTCCTTCTTAATTAATGCTTCCCTGCAAAAAGTGGCAAACTCCTTGGAGATATACTCCCTTCCATTGTCAACCCTTAATCTTCTTGTCCAATTTTCTAGCAAAGCCTTAAACTCTTCAAACTTTTGAAAGACCTCGTCCTTGTTCTTCATGAAGTAAATCTAAGACTTCCAAGAGGGATAATTAATAAATGTTACTTAACAAGGAATATGAGGACATGGTTCCACATACATCTAAGTGGATTAGTTCAAGAATCTATATTGACCTATAATCGTTGCTAGGAAAAGAAACCTTTGCATGCTTTCCAAGTGCATAGTGCTTGCACACTTCTTTCTTCTCAACCTTGAAGTCTAGCAATCCTTGCACCGTGTCCTTCAAGATCGGAAATGCTCCAAGTGAAAGTGACCTAGTCTCTTGTGCCAAAGCTCACACAAATTGTCACTATCATGCACTAGGGATCTCATAGGATACCCTTGCAACTTGTACAAACCGCCCTCTTGAATACCTTTAGCCAACACTTGACCAAGAAGATATAGACATATCTTTTGGATGAGGAATTGTTGATCATCAAACTTAGCCATATATCCTAGATCTATCATCATTGAAATTAAAAGGAGACTTTTAGTTAATCTTGGTACATACAAAACACCAGTTAGCTCAAGGATGTCACCTAATGGCATATATAATGATATGGATTCTACTCCTACTACTAGATACGTGGCATCATCACCAAGTTCCACTTGCATGCTTGCCCCTTGCTCCTAAATTTCGTTGAAGGCCCTCTTGTTAGAGGTCATATGTTTAGAGGCTTCATTGTCCACCTACCAACTGACACTGGTAATGGTGTTAGATGATAGGCACAAGACCATGGAGAAGTGTGTCTCTGGCTTGGATGAAATCTCATCCACTCCAGTTGATGCTTATGCACTCCATGCAAATTCTTTTGTTGTTGTTGCATGCCCTTCCCCTTAATCTCGTGACACTTAGAAGCATAGTGCCCAAACTTATGACACTTGAAACACTTGATGTGGCTCAAGTCCTTTCCTTGGTTAGAGAAATTTGAATCCTCTTTCCTCCCTTTCTAACCCTTCCTAGGTCCTTTCTTATTTACCTTCTTCATCTTGTTGATGAGGGAGAGATTTTGATTATCCTCCTATATATCTATAATACTCTCCAGTCTCATCTCCTCTTGGATGAATTCCTCCCATAATGTCTCAAAAGGAGGAATATTTTCTCAAGCATAGAACCCATGGACAAAAAGGTTGCCAAGAGGAAGAGAAAAAAATTAATGCAATGGGTACTATCTCTTCACCCTTGACCTCCTCTGTAATTGCTACACCTTCCCAGGTCCTTTCTTATATCCCTTCTTCATCTTGTTGATGAGGTCAAGATTCTAATCATCCTCTTCTATATCTATAACACTCTCCAATCTCATCTCATTTTGGATTAAGTCCCCCCATAGTGTCTCAAAAGTAGAAATATTTTCTCGAGCACATACCCCATGGACAAAAGGTTGCCAAGAGGAAGAGAACAAATTTAATGCAATGGGTACTAGCTCTTCACCCTTGACCTCCTCTATAATGGTTGCACACTCATCGTGGAGTTTAGTAATCTTCATCAAGTAGGAAGCTATGATGTATGTCTCACTCGTCCACGTGGCTCTAAGCTTATTCCACAACATCATCTTCCAATTAATGTTCTCACTATGATATAGAGTGACTAGAGCTTCAATGACGTTGTTTCACATGGTCTTCCCAATGATGTGAGGGATCAAATAATCCTTCACAAAGTCAAGAATGACTCGTTTGGTCTTAGCCACCTTCTTCTTATGATCTACCAGCAACGCAATATTGGTAAGCTCTACAACTAGCTTCTCAATTAAGTATAACAGATGATGCTCCCTCAACAACACCTATCAAAATACATGTTAGGGAAGTACTCTAACCTACAAAGACATGTTGTTGTAAATTAAATGAAAAACTGATTTTTCTAAACACCCGAAATAACATCCATAATTTTATTAACTTTGAAAAACAAAGAAAGAAAAACTACCTCTCCAACCTTGAAGAGGTACAATGTGCTTCTTTTTATAGGCTAGGAAAGAAGAGGGATCAATGAATGTAGATGCATGCACGACAATGCCTTGAATGATAAAGGAAAACCCTAACTCCTAGTGTGCCTATCTACATGGAAAACCAAGCTAAAATAGAAGAGATCCCTCCTAGGGATCTGCACCCCTCTTTCAGCTAGAATATCCTCATGCAAAAGAACCCACGTCTATCTTAGGAGAGCGAAGGGATTGTGGTCTCCTAGCCTCTTTGCTTATTTTTTACTTACATTTGGAGAGTTTAGATTGGATGTATGTTTTCCTTGAGATCAATGCTAGGGAGGAATACTTCTTGTTGTGGTACTCGGCACATGTGACGTATTTGGCATCTTCTACAAGGGCACACTTGTTGAGGATGATGGGTGCTTGGCACATGGAGTAACCAACCACCTTGGAGGAGGACATTAGGCACTTAGAGGTTGGGTTCTTGGTCGTAGGAACATTTAACAACTGCACACACAATTTGAGAAGGAACACTTGAGTTAGGAGGCATTGATTGGAGGGCATGCCATCTTGGAGGAGAAGCACTTTACATGTGGAGACCTGGCTTGGAGGGCATACCATCTTGGAGGTTGTACAAACCCTAACATGACAAGTGGACACTTTGCTTTGAGGAGTGCCCCATTTGGGGCTTTGTTTGTTGACTTAGCCTAGAGTTGTTTGTCACACTTAGTCCATGTTTTATCGTTGACCTCCCTCACCTTAGTCTATATAAATGGAGGAGAGTGTCTTTGTTATCAACAACTATTTTGTATCTTAGAAATTGATAGTTGGTGTGATGTTAGATAATTGGAGAATCTTGGGAGATTATGCATTATTCTTGTAAATAGGATTAGTACTTATGTGATGCTAGCTCCAAGGTTCCATGGCTTGTGAAATGAAAGTGTTGAGTATTATAGTTTGTAGGATGCAAGTGTGTGAATCTCCTTGATATCTTGTGTGATGCAAGTGGGATATTTTGGGGTTTGATAGTTGGTGTGATCTTGGCTTGTTTGAATGCTCCAAGGATTGGCTTGTAGAGCTTGATGGGATGAATTGCTTGGCCTTTGTATTGTTAGTTAAGGTTTGCAATGATTGTGGATGCCCTAGCTAGGGTTTGACATGCATTGACGAGTCCTTACTTTGGATGAGCGAAAAGGACTTGTTGTACTAGCCTGGGATGAGTTGAGGTATTGTACTTTATCTTCATTACTGCGATAATATGAAGTGTGCCATTGTCCTAAATTTGTGATTGTAGATCTTATTTTTCTCATGTATTGAGCAAGTTTCATGGTTGTATTAGTATGTTTGATTATTAGGACAGTAGAATTGAATACTATGTTGTTTTAGCTTACTTAACAAAACTTTTATATCATATTTATTATTGTTATAATTCCACTATAATTGAAGTAATTTTTAGAACTATATTGTGAAATAGATATTTCCCCAAGCACTACTAAAATGATATATGCTTGAAGTCTTTGTAGAGTTTACTTTTTTGAGTTTGCCTGGAAGTATTGTTGGGTAGATTTGATGTTTTTTGCAAGTTTGTTGAAGAAATTGGTTTTAGCACTAAGGTTGAAAACTCTATAAAGTAGATTTGGTGTTTCAACGCTAAGGATAAAAATTTCAGGCAAGACTCTTGGTCTGTGAGAGTATAGATCTATGCTAGTGTATAGAACACCTCTATACAAGTTGGGATGCCTTGGGCGTAGTATTCGGACCTGAAAACCCAAGGGATTGAACATCCCTTAGTCATTATAGTTACCTTCAAGCACACTTGGATGCACTGTCGAGTGCACCAAGTGCACTTGTTGAATGTAAACAATCGGAAAACAAGGCACGAAGGAAGCAAAGTTGATGGATGGCACTTGGTTCCACCTTAAAGTGAAGGGGATTGCAAGTGCAAGGCAAGTCTCATATAAAAGGAGGTCGTCTCAAAAGTGCTAAGGCATAGAAGAGATTGGATGTTCACTCTAGCGTAAAGTGTTAGAATAATAGGTGTGCTCGTTTCACCGTAGACAATATAGCAATATTGTCACCCAACCATAGGCATAGAGGCCACCCCTTAGCACATTAACCTTGACAAATAGAATAATTTTGGAAGCAAACCCTAGAACCAATAGCCAACCAAGGTAGCGTACCTCTCTCCAAAGCTAGCGTACCAAGTAGAAAGTCCAAACCATAACCAGGCAGAAAGTTCAACCATAACCAAAGACCAAGTCACCATTGCAGCACCTACAACTCTCCTCCAATCATGCACACCACTTGTCTTTATGCATTTGTGAGAGTGAGTGTGTCAAATGAGATCTAGCGCCCTCTTATTTATAGTCCTCCAAGTGACCTAACTGGGTCGACTTCTACTTCTGGAGGATAATAATTTAATATAAATTATTATCTTGAGTTGATTTGTCTTCTAAGGTTATTTCCTAATCTTCTAGGGTTTCTCTTGCTTCCCAGAATATTCTAGAATCGCCAAAGGTTACACTTAGAGGTTAATACATCCCGCAGCTACCGTAACATCAACACTCCATCCTAGCTAGAGAGGTATTAACAACAATGGTCTTGAGCACAGACAGATCATTCACCCGATAGATTCATCATAGCCACACAAGCTATCTCATGATCAAATTATGAGCACCATCATCACTATCCAATTAGATAGTCTCTATAGTAGTCAGAACAATTCCATCCAATAGAACACAACTGTGTCTATTCATAGTAGTATACAACTATTATCCAGTGGTACACAACCACTCCTAGTAGTACACGACTATTAACCAGTGACACATAGTCACCACTAGTGGATCACATCCACCACAGTAGCATACAATTATTGTCTAGAGACATACAGTCTCTACAACAATCATATCATCTTATATCAACAATGTCATGATACAAACTGAATCATCTGAGCCACTCTTCCACTCACATATGTAAGATCTGGAAGAGCATCTTCCCTCAGAAAGTTAAACAGTATCCATGGGTTGTCTCAACTATTCTTCTCAAGCATAGAAGAATAATTGTCCTTGATTTATGAACCTGGACCATTCAACTTAACTAGGCCATTCTTTTGGCACGATTCACAGTGAAACCTGGAGAGAATGAGTCTACCCTAGGGAATGATTGTCCTTGATTATTGAACCTGGACCATTCAACCTAACTAGGCCATTCTTTCGGCACGATTCACAGTGCAACCTGGAGAGAATGAGTATGCCCTAGGGAATGATTGTCCCCGATTGTTGAACCTGGACCATTCAACCTAACTGGGTCATTCTTCTGGCACGATTCACAGTGCAACCTGGAGAGAATGAGTCTTCCCTAGGGAATGATTGTCCCTAATTGTTGAACCTGTACCATTCAACCTAACTGGGCCATTCTTCCGGCACGATTTACAGTGAAACCTGGAGAGAATGAGTATGCCCTAGGGAATGACTGTCCGGACCATTTCCTATGGAAATGATTGTCCTGCACCAACCTCCTACATCAGACCATTCTTCAAATCTACTCACAACTGTGAACTTTGAAAGAATGATTGCCCGGAGAGGTGGACCATTCTGCTTGAACACTTCTCAGAGTGACTGCCAAGGAGAATGACATCATTGTCTATGGTACATCAACAATCCGTTGGACCATGACTATCCATTTTGGACCATTTTCCGAACTGGAAAATGACTGTCCATCAAAAATCTTAGACCACTTTCCTAACTCGAAAGTGACTGCCCAACCTGGACCATTTTCCAAACTGGAAAAATGATTGTTTGTATATCAATAGCATATCAGTGCTCCCTCCCAACCTATGGAATAATCACTTCCCTTGCCAATAAGGAATTCATCTCCATGAGTCCCATCATGTCCCTTAAGTACGCAAAATTTTCATCTTGGACAGAGACTTTACCAAAATATTTGTTATATGTTCATTCGTGGAGATATATTGGAGAACTACTTCTCCCTTTTGGACTTTATCATGCGGAAAATAATGCTTGATCTCAATGTGCTTCGACCTGTCATGGAACATCAGGTTCTGTGAGAGATTTACACAACTCTGGTTATCACAATATATCACGGTTGAATCCAACACCTGATCAAATAGTCCAGAAACGGCTTACAGAGCCACATTGCTTTCGTACAAGCATCACAAGCTGCAATATATTATGCTTCTGTAGTGTTGAGTGCAACAGACTTATGTTTCCTACTAGCCCATGATATTGTAGCAAAGCTCAAACTGAAACATATCCAAGAAGTATTTCTTCTATTGTTTTCACTCCATGCCCAATCTGAATCAATAAATCCATGCAGTTGTATATCATAACTCAAACGTCCCACAAAGATATTTCAAGGCATGTTTTGCAATTGTTCAATTCTCATGGCTAGGTTCCACTTGGAACTAGCTTAGAATGTTTACAGCAAAGCAAATGTTCATCCTAGTATTCATCAAATACATCAAGAATCCAATCAATTTCCGGTACAGGGACGGGTCTACTAGATCAGAGTCTCTCAACTTCTTCAGATTTGTCATCATGGGAGTTTGCCATGGATTTGCAATCCATCATCCCAGACTTTTGAAGAACCATTTTGATACATTTCACTTCCTCTGTCATAGGAAGTTTTCACAACGCTTCTATTGTACATGAGAGGCTCTGCACCAGGTTGCTTGAATCCATACAAGGTCTTCTTCTATCTACATACATGGGTTTCTTTCTGGTATACCTCAAAACCTTGAGGTTGTTCTACATATGATTCTTCTTCAATTACTCTGTTGAGAAGAACAGTATTTACATGCATATGATGTAAACTCCAACCCATAGATATTGCAAGAGATATAATGGCTTAGCAAGAGGTATATTCAGTTATTGGAACAAGCTATCATCAAATTCTTCTCCCTCCTTCTGGGAGAACCCTCTAGTTATGAATCTCGCCTTGCATATATCAATGCTTCCATTCATAAGTCTTTTTCACAATTTCTCACATACATTGTTATTCATCACATCTTCCTTCCATTCCTTTTGTTTGACTGCTTCTAGTGGGTTTAAAACATGTTGGTAGTCTTATGATTCTCGGTATAATAATTGGTTCAATTGGTTGTTCTGAATTTTCTTTCTTTCTTGGAATCTTCATGTTCTTCCTCATCTTAAATGTTGGATTCCATGGAATCTTCTATAGATTCTATGCCCTTCCTTTCTGAAGGTTTCAACTTCTTCTTTTTGTCATAGGAACATAAATGTAGATGGACAACCAAGAATATTCAGGGCTTCTTTTCGAAGAAGACTTCTTCTAAAGTCAAATTGAATATGTGTTGTTTATCATCGTTGCTACTTCTAATGAAGAACATGGACAGATACTTCATAGTCTTCACGGGCTCTTTAATGGATCACATCATTGAGGATTAGCTCCCTCCTAATCCTAGCTTCATGCTTGAATGAGCAATATGCATGCTCTTCTTTTGGAATTCTACAATCAGCTCCCTCCATTTGAGAGAGTCCATGCTTCCGTCTGCATCCTTCTTGCTTTTTGTAAAGTGTCACAAGTCTATTCTAGTTTCCTCTTGATTATTGACTTCTTTCTAGTCTGACTCCTTCTGGGTCTCTTCAAGTTTGGTTCTGATTGCGGCCCATGTGGCAGTTGTTACTTATATACAATTTTAATAGCTTCCACGGGGATTGTCACCAAAGGTAGTCAACGTACTTCATCCTTTTCAAATACATTACTAGTAGTCATTGTAATGGAAATCTTTATCTTGTTCTGCTCACATAGGTATTGTTTCATTGGCACTGACCATCTTATCTTCTAAGAAATAGATACACATGATATGTATGTAAACATGGTATGAGCAAGGACTATGCTACAGAAGAATATTGTTAACATGACTAGTAGAAGATGTCTGCTTCATCCTGCTTGACTTTCTTTGAGGGTTCCTTTTCTTTGGCAATTGTTGCTTTGTGCGTTTCCTTCCTTTTCTTTAACTCGGGACACTGGTTCCTATAGTGACCATATTTTCAACAATTGAAGCATTGTATTTTTGACATATAATTTTCTTGATTTGGTTACTTCCTTGAACCAAACTTCTTCTTATTCTTGAATTTCTTGAATTTTGTTGTGTAGGCTTGATCATCATCTTTCTTTTGGGATTTCTCTTTTGTACTAATCCTTGATTCTTCTTGTGCACATCAATTCCAAAGTTCTTCAAATGTAGGATACTTTGTTCGTGTGTTCATGCTTGTGGAAAATTCATCCCATGTCTTGGGAAAGCCATTAAGTACTATATTTACTAGTTCCTTTTCTGAAATGATTTCCTCAATAGCTGGTAGTTGATCTCTTAACTGAGAGATTCTTACAAAGTATGATGTTATGTTGTCATCATCATTCCTGAATTTCTTGAACTTTGTTGTGTAGGCTTGATCATCATCTTTCTTTTGGGATTTATCTTTTGTGTTAATCCTTGATTCTTCTTATGCACAACAATTCCAAAGTTCTTCAAATGTAGGATACTTCGTTCTTGTGTTCATGCTTGTGGAAAATGCATCCCATGTCTTGGGAAATCCATTAAGTGCTATATTTACTAGTTCATTTTCGGAAATGGTTTCCTCAATAGCTTGTAGTTGATCTCTTAACTGACAGTAGTTGATCTCTTAACTGAGAGATTCTTACAAATTATGATGTTATGTTATCATCATCATTCATTTTCATGTCACAGAGCTTATTCTTCAGACTCATCACTTGTCCAATATTTATGACTAAGAAGAGGTTAGTTAGGGTATCATACATCTTCTTAGATGAGTCAAGATGAGAAATGTAGGGTATCAAATGGTCTTTTACAGAGTCCACTATGATGCTCATAGCATTGTTGTCATTGTCCTTGAACTTCTCCATAATTGCAACATTATGAGGTTCCTTCTCTTTTCCAACTTCAAACTGTGGTTCTGTGATCTTTCCTTTCACGATATCCAACACTTTATTCTTGGCAAGGATGAGTTCAATCCTTGTATACCATGCTCTGAAGTTAAAATCCCCTACTGACTTGTTTTCTGACTTCATAGAGTAAGTCATGACTGCTTTGACTTGGTCAACTTTTGACTTTGACTTGGTCAACCTTTAACTTTGACCAAAAACTCAAACTTGATGCCTTGGCTTGCTGAGAGTACCAGGAGGTACACTAGGCTAGGGCGCACTAGGTTATCTAGGAATTAGGTGAATCACTTCACTTAAGGTGCCTCAACACAAGGGTTAGGGTTTTGTTGCTGCAACAAAACTATGACTGCAACTAGAACTGAGCAAATCCTCCCAATCCACCTCCCAATGGTTAGCCTGTCCGAAGATAGCCTGGGCCCATAACCTATAAGAATAATAGGTGTGATCGTTTCACCGTAGACAATATAGCAATATTGTCACCCAACCATAGGCATAGAGGCCACCCCCAAGCACCTTAACCTTGACAGACAGAATAATTATGGAAGCAAACCCTAGAACCAATAGCCAACCAAGGTAGCATACCTCTCTCCAAAGCTAGTGTACCAAGCAGAAATTCCAAACCATAACCAGGAAGAAATTCCAAGCATAACCAAAGACCAAGTCACCATTGCAACAATTGCAACTCTCCTCCAATCATGCACACCACTTGTCCTTATGCAGTTGTGAGAGTGAGTGTGTCAAATGAGCTCTAGCGCCCTCTTATTTATATTCCTCCAAGTGACCTAACTGGGACGACTTCTACTTCTGGAGGATAATAATTTAATATAAATTATTATCTTGAGCCGACTTGTCTTCTAAGGTTATTTCATAATCTTCTAGGGTTTCTCTTGCTTCCAGGAATATTATAGACTTGTCAAAGGTTACAAGTAGAGGTTAATACCTCCCACAGTTACCGTAATATCAACATAAAGGAGCTCTGGGATTTGTGCTAAGTTCAGGGTTTGCATAGTAGGGCGAATTTCACTGACCAAGTGAGAAAGAAAAGAACACAGGACCAGTGGGAGGCAAGCCTGCAGTTGAGTCAGGGGTTGGATTGACAGTTCTTGTAGGAAATTGTGCCTTGTGTAATTGTAGTATGTAAATGAGTCGCATGTAGTTGACCATGCTACACTGTTGTACATTGTAACATTCTTCATATAAATAAAGTTAAGGCATCTACCTTAGGTGCCACCTATACTTGTGTATTGTGGTTGTTTTACTTGGATGAATGTTATGTTCCTTGTTTTTCTTTGTGTTGGCTAAGTATTCTTGGGTTGTTTTAAGGTTACGGTTGAATGTGTGCCTATTGTTGGGTGAACTTGGTTGTGTTTGACTTAGTTGTGC
>SNQJ01S0231867.1:0-14165 GCA_010110895.2 Picea sitchensis
GATTTGTTTAACCGGTTATGGTTGCGTTGATTTCAATTGGTGCATGAAAATTATTTCATTACTGTCAATTTATCTAATGCGATTCTGTTTATCCCAAAATGGTGATAACAAATTGAATAGAGTGCATGTATATCTTTTATCATTCGGTTGACCACAATTTTTTTTTTCTTTCAATTTGCATACAAGTTTCAATTTGAATGATTCGTTTGGTTTCTAATTAGCAATCAAATGTTTGTTTAATAGTTTGAATATGATTCTTTAGGATTCAAATTGGTTTTAAAACGATTATGTGTTAAATTTAGACCAGCTACAGAATCGCAAGATTCTGTAGCTAGTCTTAGAAATTAGATTTTTATCAATTTTATCAATAAGATATCCTCTAATCTTGTCTATTCTTGTCCTCTTTTAGGTGCATACGAATTACAATGATTAATTGGGCATGTTTTGGAAGTTTAGGAGATACTTTGGATTTGGTTTCGTCTTAGGTTGTTAGCTTGAGTCAGAAACTTGGGATATTTTCCCAGATTTGTGTAAATTGTTTTGATAATTCCCACAGGTATGTTTTACCCTGTGGGAGGTCTTTAAATACTTGTTATTTTTTTTAAAAATCATCATGCTCACTGTGGGAGAACCAAACTATGGATTTATGATACAGACTGAGATGAAAGTTGATGTCTTGTAACAGTTTTCGCTTTCAATATATCAAACTTTTGTTTCACGTTTTATTCGTATCAGTTTGCAGTTGATTATAGACTACTTTAGCTATCGTAATATATTGCAGGTTGATGTGACTTGATTAATGTGTTTTCCATATCTAATATCTTTTATTATTTAAAAATACAACAATCATTCTATTTCAATTTAATGAATACAGGTTTATCTTTTTCATCAATTAAATTATTATGTACAATTTTTGCATAAGGATTTATCTCAATGTGAAGATTTGTAAATTATAAGTTTGTTGTAATTTTTTATGTCTTGCTTGTCCTGTCATTGATATTTGAAGAGCACAGTTGCTTGTCATTGATATATAAGTTTGTTGTAATTTTTTATGTCTTATTTGTCCTGTCATTGATATTTGAAGAGCACAACTGCTTGTCATTCACACACACACACACACACACACACACATATCTCTTCGATATATATATATATATGTGTGTGTGTGTGTGTGTGTGTGTGTGTGTGTGTGTGTGTGTGTGTGGCCAGGTGTATAGTCTTCATGGGATATAAACATAGATGAATATATATATATATATATATATATATATGTGTGTGTGTGTATATACATATATATATATATGTGTGTGTGTGTGTGTGTGTGTGTGTGTGTGTGTGTGTGTGTGTGTGTGGCGAGGTGTCTGATCTTCATGGGATATAAACATAGATGAAAATATTCGTGTGTCCCGATGGTTGTCTAGACTTAAGTGCTACCTTTTGTTTCACAATATGTGTGTGTGTGATACAAATCCTGCAACAGTTTGGGAATAAAAACATAGGAATCTAATATATATATATATATATATATATATATATATATATATATATATATATATATATATATATATATATATATATATATGTGTATGTATGTATGTATATGTATATGTATTTAATATAAATCACCGCATGGATTAGTTTGGAATAGAAACATAGGGGGGTATCTAATAGTTGGTAAGGACTTACAACACTTGGCTATCACCCGATGAGGCTGACCGTAAATTTTTTTGTATCATTTGATATAGTGGTAGACACATTTAAAGGGAAACTAGTTATTACCAATCTAGTTGTTGATATTTCAACTTAAATTAACAACTAGTCAATATAAATGTTGCATAATTAATTAATGTATTACATATTTTCTCTATGTAACATAGACCTGGTATTTGGTTAACGTTTCCTACTACTTTTCTTCACAAGAAAACTCTGACTCGTTCGTTGAGAAGCAGTTGGCACCATTTATGGAAAACCAAAACAGTAAGAGGATGGGATCCTCTCCAACTAGCCAAACTTGTCTTTCCTTCTAGAGTACCAAGTCCAAAATTTTCTCCTCTGGTGATCATCATCTACTTGTGATTGATATGTGTGATTTTATAATAATAATAATAATCTCTACACACAAAATATGATTATGGAACCCTGTTTGTGGGACAAAGGGACCCCCCCTTCACCCTTGGTGATTTGGTGATACAAGTCCTAATTATACATACCGTACTATTTATGGATTTGAACTTGTGGCCTCTTAAGAGAGAAACACATGTTCTTAATATTAAGCCCACTTAGGTTGTATATTAGTGAATTTATATAAAGATTTATATATTAATGATTGATGTTAATGATTTTATATTAGTGATTTTATATAATGAATATATATATTTTCAATTGATATTAATGATTTATAATAATGATTTCTATTAGTTATATATTATTGATTTGATATTAATGATTGTATTTAATGATTTTATATTAATTAATTAGAAAGTGAAAATAGGTTGATAGTTTATATTAATGATTTTTTGAAATATAAATTAATACCTACTCATTTGACGTAAATAAAATAATGTGCAAGTTGCACAACACCAAAGTAAAGTAGATAAAATGATTACACTCCATTACATTACTAGAATAAAAATCCTTGAAGTCAGTGTCATACCCTTAAGAGGTTATTGATGATAATGTTTTATTTTCATAAGCTTGATGAATTATTTTACATGATTGTTGTTGAAATTAGTTAAGTAGTGTAGGAATACATTTTGTTTACCATAAATGTGTGTGTGTGTGTGTGTGTGTGTGTGTGTGTGTGTATTCTTAGTATTACTTACTCACTGATGTTATATTTGGATGTTTCTACATATGGTATTTGAGTGGGTTCTACTCTGTGACATAGGACTCGTTACGATTTCAATTGCAATTTATTTAATTAAAGATGTAGTACTAATATAAATCAAAATGTTTGATGGAAGGAATCATGGTTAGAGGACGTAGAAATAGTAGACTTCAAGGTGTGTAAGGAAGATATATGCCTCCTCCAAGTACACCCAAAACTGAGGGATCTACTCCGTAGAAAGAAAGCATATCAGAAACTGACATGTTCTTGATGGCGATGTTATGGGTATGATGATGTATTTTCAGAGGATGTCAGAGGTGGTAATGGATGGCCTTGATCATGATCAGGGTAGGGGATATGCACTTGATGAGGGTTCACAGAGCCCTCCTATAGTTAGTAGTAGTGTTCTTAGAGAACTCAAGAAGGTAAAATTTCTTGAATTCTGAGAGAGGGTTCCAGGGACGGTTTAGCCACCGAAGCTTGGTGGGAGAATATAGAAATGAATTTTTCATTTTAAGATTATACCTCCAGCATGAAAGTTATGAAAAGTTGTTTTAAGTGAAAGTGTGTGTTTTGGTGGAGAGAATACATTCTTACCACAACTGAATATGACCATTGAACATGTTTCTTGGGAATTGTTTGAGGAGTGATTTTGAGAGAGGTACCTCTTTAATGATTTCATGCTTAAGAGAAATACATTCCTAAAATGTTTAAAAATATTGACATTACAAATTTACTATATTACAGTTTAGCTTGAAAAATTCCCCTACTCTATTCATGATTTTAATGAATGGGGTTTTACCAAATATTTGGACAAGTTTGTACATGTATCTATTGACGATATATTATTAATTTACTCTCAAACAAGGAGGTGTTGATATTATGGTAGGTATGGGAGGTATTTTCCTCCGCATTGTAAACTGAAAAAGAATAGATTATTACGGGAAGCAAGAAGAAACACTAATGAGTTGGCTAACCTAGAAGACATGTGGCTCAAGAGGATAATTTTTATTAGGTTATTAGCCTCCAAGAGAAAGAATCGGCCAGGAAAATAATATATATTGAATAGATAATCTGAGAGAATGAGAAGTCGGCTCGAGAAGTTAGCGAGTTAGTATAAATCTGAGAGAGCAGTCTTCATTTTTGGTAGGCCTTTCTCAATTATGAGCAACACTTGTGTGCTGCTTCTTACTTTCCATTGTGCGTAGGTTTTGGAGGAGAGCTACACGTTGCAGCTCTTGCCAACTAGCATATCACGTTTGGCTTGTAATATCTATTATTTAGGGTTTCGACTATCTGATCAGCTCTTGCTTGATGCGTTATCCTTGGGGAAAGGTGCAGGCTCTTTGTTTGGCTATCTAGCATGGGGTTTTCTTCTGATATTAATTCTCTGTCAAGGTTAAAGGAGTGCTCGAAGGGTGGATTCAACCTATGCTTGGGTATTGATAGTCATATTGTCGATGGTAAATAAGCTTACATCCATTATATTCTAATAGGTTATGGGCCCACACCTTCTTCATTCAGTCCTAACTTGTTGGAAAGAAACATAGCCATAGGATAATGTGTCTTGGTGAAGAACTTCACTAGATTTTCTAGCAAAACAATCACCAAGCTTTCTGCTTGTATAAGCTAGGAGTTTACCCTAGCGAGGGATGCGATTCTGAGAAAAACCTAATCCTCTTGTTGAGGCACTAACAGAATGAAGGGATGACCTAATTTGGATAGACCCGATTCTCCCCTATCCCAACACATCTCCTAGTACTCTCGGCCAAGACAAAAGCGTCATGTTTGGATTTTTGGTCAAATCTAAGGTTGACCAAGTCAAAGCATCCATGACCTATTCTATAGTCCCGGAAAACAAGTTAAATGGAGCTTCTAACTTTAGAACGTGGAGACAAAGTTGACTATCATCCTTGCCAAGAATAAAGTATTGGATATCATGAAGGAAATGCATTAGGCTAAGAGTTTGAAGAAGGAAAAGAAGAGGAACAGTAGAATGTTGCGATTATTGAGAATTTCAAAGATGATGACATTAATGTTATGAGTGTCATAGTGGACTCTATAAAGCCACTTTATACCTACATCTCCCATCTTTCCTCATTGAAGAATATGTACAATTACTTTTAATAAAGCTCTTCTGATCGAAACATTGGACAAATGTAATAAATAGAAGAATGAGCTCCATGACATGAATATGAATGATAATGATAGAATAACATCATACTTTGTGAGAATCTCTCGGTTAAGAGATCAAATACAATCTATTGAAGAGATCACTTGAGGAAAGGAATTGGTAAACATAGTATAATGGTCTTCCCAAGATGTGGGATGCATTTTACGCAAGCATGAACATAAGGAAGGAGTATCCTACCTTTGAAGAACTTTGGACTTATTTTTCTCAAGAATAATGAAGGATTAGTGCAAAAGAGGAACCCCAAAAAGAGTACAACGATCAAGCCTTCATAGCAAGGTTCAAGGATTTGAGGAACAAAAGGAAGTTTGGCTCGAGGAAGAAAATCAAGAGAAAGATATGTCAAGGATACAATTCATCAATTGTCAAAAGTATGGTATTTGCAGAATCATTGTCCCGAGTTAAGGAGAAGGAAGGAAACACACTAAGCATCAGTTTAGGAAAGGAACCCTCAAAAGAAATCCATGAGGACAAAACAAACTATTCTAAGACATGGTAACAATATGCTTCATGGTTCTTGTACATACCATGTTTAAATTTATATATTATATCTATTTCTTATAATATAATATGTTCAAAGAGAAACTATACTTATCTTGCAGCTTGTCTTGTAGTCATAGTGATATAAGGACTTATATCACTATGACTACAAGACAAGCTACAAGATAATATGAAACCAGAAAGAAACCTAGAAGAAGTAAAAAAAAGTCGACAACCAAGACTAAGTACGGAGAAAGACTTATGACACATACATAAGGCAATAAGTATGTAGATGGAAGCGTGGATTATGTTAGATGGAGGATTGATTATATACTTCCAAAAGAAAAACATGCACTCGTACATGAATCAAGGATTAGGAGGAGCTAATCCCTGATCCCCTTGAAGATGATGAACTATATATCCATGGTAACAACCATGAAAATCGATGCGATATTCAGTTCGACCTCGGAAGAAGTCTTCTTGAAGAGAATCCTTAAAAAATATCCCTGGTTTTCCATTCACATTCATGATCCTATGATAGAAGGAAGAAGTGGAATCTTTAGAGCATGGAAGGAGGAAATCTGATGTAAACTCCATGGACCCAAGAGCTAAAAAGAAAAAACATGAGGAAGAACATGAAGATTCCAAGAAAAGAAAGAAGCAAGAAAAAATGATCATTGGCATCAAGAATCACAAGATTACTGACCTAATATGAACTCAATAAAAATCAGAAGAAGAGGAACTGAAAGTTGTGATGTAGAATAGTGTATGGAAGACTTAAGAATGTAAGCATTGCGAGATCGAAAACTAGAGGTTCTCCCGAGATGGAGGAAGACTATGATGATGATTACTTGTTAAGTCATTAGACAAACCTCTACATAATTCATTATATCATCACGCAATATCCATGGGTTAGAGTTCCATAGGATGAATGCAAAGATTATTCTCGAGAGCAATTGAACAAAGAGCATGTGTAGAGCAACCTCAAGACTTTAAGGCACACGAAAGACACCATTGTATGCAAATGAAGAATATAGCTTGGTGGAGAACCTCCCGATTACCTGATAGGAAGCATAGTGAAGATTTTCTATAACGGACATATTGTATGGAGATGATTACTTTCAGAAGGTCAGGATGATGATTGCCCGATCATGGAAATATCATGATGTGGAGAAAGCTGCCAAATGGATATGTTAATTCCCGATTTAACCCTTACCATGATGTTGTGAGCTAGAAAGAACAAGAGATCAATAATGATATACCTTATTGATCAGAGGCTACATGAAGCCTTGAGAGAAAACAATTGGTCAAAATCATCAATATCCGTAGTATGAAGTCCAGAAAGAAGAAATTGTTTTCTCCAATACATATCTCACAAATGAGCAGATAAGCATACATTTTTAGTAAGGCTTTTTGTCCAAGATGAAAGAGTTTGTATACTCAAAATTTGGGCCTCATGGACATGACTTCCTCTTGAAAAAGATGACTCCCGAGGTTGGGAGAACTTAGCGATAATATTCTTGATTGATGGATAGACTGCTGACCGATTCAAAAATGAGTCCCGAAGATGAGCTTCCTTTCTAAGTTAGGAAAGTGGTTTTACTTAGATTTAGATGGGCGAGATTTTCAGAAGTTCAGAAAATGGTCCACATCGGACGATCATTTCATAATGAAAATGGTTCAATGGATTGTTGATGTACCCTAGACAATGATTTCCCATTGTGCTTAACATGAGGAATGAATTAAGGAAGTAGTCTCTTTCTTGAGGTTACTCAAGAGGCCGGCCCTTATCGTTGGACAATGAATTTTCATTATGGTTAACATGGGGAATGGTTCATTTTGGAGGTTAGTGCGGGATAGTCATTTCCTTAGGAAATAGTCCCGCGAGAGTCATTCCTTAGGGAGGATTCATTATCTCCAGGTTGCACTTTGTTTAGTGCAGGAGAAATGGCCGAGGTGGAGAATGATCCGAGGTTCAACAATCAGAATGGAGACATTCCTTAGGAAGTCTCATTCTCTCGAGGTTACACTTTGGCTAGTGTCGAAGGAATAACCCAGGGTGAGAATGGTCCAAGATAAAAATCCAGGACAATTATTCTTCCTTGGCAGGAAAAGAATAGTCCGGATAGCTCATCATTTATTTTTCATACGAGGAAGATGCTCTTGTCTCCCGCGAGGATGTGATTGAAAGATTGGCCGAGATGATTGAGTTTATATCATAACATTGTTTTTTTTTTTTTTTTTTTTTTTTTTTTTTTTTTTTTTTTTTTTTTTTTTTTTTTTTTTTTTCTACTATGGTGGTTGTGTTCCGTTGTTTGTGACTATATGTTACTGATCATGTACTTGTTTTCTACTTGGTGTAGTAGTGTACCAACTTGGATTGTGGTTATATACTACTATGGATAGACTCAATTGTGTTCTGAGAATGATATTATTATGATTTCCTTAGGAGCTATAAATAAATAACGAAAATGATTGTCAGCTATATGGATAATGGATAGAGATTTCCCGAGATAGAAAATGGTCCAGGACATTTATTCTTCTAGGACATATGTCCATAATAGAATAATAGTTCTTGTGTCACTCTATGGAGTAGTGACTTATCTAGCATGTTTGATTACTTTCGGATGGGGTATGGTTTTGAGAGATTGTGGAGTTGATGAAATTAGTAAGCGATGATGGTGCTCATGATGAGTCATGAGAAATTCTATAGAACTATGTTGATGCTCTTTGAATTGAATGGTATGTTTGTGCTCAAATACCATTGCACATGTCTACCTCTAGCTAGGAGAGTCATTGATATTATAAAGTAGCTGTGCGAGAGGTATTTACCTCCACACATGTAAACCTAAAGGGAATAGAATATTAGAAAGAAAGAAGAAACCTTAATGAGCTGGATAATAACCCTAGAGTACGTATGGAAACAGAGGATAATACGATAGGTTATTGCCTCAGAGAAGAAATGCGGCCGAGAAAAATATATATATTGAATAGTAGATACCGGAATGAAAGTTGGCCTAGGAAGTTGGCAGTTAGTACTCATCTGGGAGGCAGTCTTCATTACGGTAGAATTCTCAAAGTGCCCGAGAGAAACCTTTCGTGGCATTACTATAGTTGCCAGTTTGTTTTGCAGGTTTTGAGGGAGAGTTGTCACTTCATTACTACATTTCAAATTATGCTTTGGCGGACTATCTCTTACCGTTAGGGTTTGGACTATCGATCATCTCTTATTTGATGTGATATCCTTGGGGAAAGACACACTACTCTTTGTTTGGCTATCTAGCCTAGGTTTGCTTCAAAGTGATTCTCTGTCAAGGTGGAGGTGCTCGGTGGCTTTGGCCTATGGTTGGGTGACAATAGTATTTTCAATGGTGAACAGAACATACATTATATTATAATAGGAGGAGCACGACGAACATATGATATTAGTTTTGTGGTGCTTAAGGGAAAACAAGTTTACAAAAGTTATGAAATTTTCATTATTATAGAATAGTGCTATTTAGGACACATTATTTATGGAGAAGTTATTGTTATGGATCCAGAAAAGACAAAGTCTATTATGGAATATTAGCATTGTGTCGATGAACATACAATAAGTATGTAGCTTTATGGGATTAGTATATTACTATGGACGTTTAGAGTAGAAGGATTTTCAAAAATAACAAATCAATTACATAATTTCAAAAGAAAGAGCATGCATTCATTTATGGTTAGATAAATCGTTAAGAAGAGCATTTTAATTAAATAATTATTAACAACAACACCAATATTGAAGGTCCTTGATATGGACAAGGAAATCATAGTTTTCATTGGTGAATCCAAGGAAGGAATGGGTGGATTACTAATGCAAGAAGGTCGAGTTAACACATATATTTAAAGGAAAATAAGAATTCATGAAATTATAGAAACACATGATTTGGAATTGTGTAATTTTTATCCCTTATGAGTTTGGACACACTACCTTATTGGACGGAAATTCAAATTGAAAATTGATCATAGTGGATTACAACACATTTTACATAGTGAGCTTGAACACCCGCGACAAGATGCCGGTCACACCATGCATTTCTCAATAATCTGTAAAAAGTGACAGCCGGAAAATGTTTTATCATTATATGTGATGACTAATTTTAAGGAATTAAAATACAATGTCGGATAAGATACCATGATAATACCTACATATGAGGGTTATTATTTGGATGGCGTGGGCTATTGAGATATAATGGTGAATGTATGTACCATGGATAATGAGAATAAAATTTAATTTTTGACGAGAGCTCATTTAGCGGATGTATATATGGCCATCCCTAAGTCGAAAATGGCTGACTCACAAATGCATTCTTCTTTTAAAGGGAATGAGAAATATGATATAATTAACTAATAGCGGATATATAATGTACCCCAAATTTTCTTAAAAAACAAATTGTAGGGGAAAGCTAAAGTCTATTAATTCATCAAAATTGTTCATGACACATAAGCTAATCCATTATATATCTTATTCCAATATTTATACACATAGAATTTTGCTCACTATAATTATCCATCCTCTGAGGGTTGAAAGATATTTAAATTCAACCTATCTCTTACTGTTATATTTCGTCATAGTGTTGTTATTAGATTAGAATCATATATTTATTAGCATTGAGGAATTAATAGCTAGCATTGTCAAAGTACATAGCCTAAGCACTATGGTTACACCGAAACAAATATCCATTTTACAATAGGTAATAAAATTATGTTACAAATCATGTAAGCGATATAATCCATAACAAAAAATTTTAAAACACTAGTGAACATAGTGTTGAACTAGGAGACATAACCATCCAAGTCAAAAATCTACGCACTAGGGTTTATAACACCCCATAAAAAAATACAACCTTACCATAGTGTAATGAACTATATTAAAACAAGATTGTATATCTTGATATGAATCGATGCTAAAATTAGTGACTCTATGCATATCTTATCGTGCGAACCAATTTATGGTTACATATACCCTAACATTTAAATTGGTTGCATTAAATAATAATTGAATGAATCTGAGGTCAATCTCTGAACATAGGTTTTATATTTGTAGGAATTTATGGTAGGACGATTCCATTAATGGTTATCAATCTACTAGTACTCTCCAGACCCAACCCTACATATGACCGCATGATATGGGCTTGCCACTTTAGATGGTTTCACATGGAAAGGTATGGGGTGGCATACCTTTCACTCTTCTCCACTACTAAGGGGCGTGAGGTGCCATTACACCCTTCGTAGTTGTTCCTTTTCACTTTGTTAGCTTGTGTTTTACTCCCTGTGATGAGTAGTAGTGTTTGACTCTATGGAGAATGGTAGCATGGGTGCCCTGGCAGGGTCTCCCATAGGAACGGTAAGTAACTGCTCTAAAAATTGTGTTCTCTGTGCAATGTAATATTTATGCAAATGTTCTATACGCAACATATTATTTATGCCCAAAATGTTTTCGGTGAAAGTTATTATTTATGCCAAAACATTCTCTGTGCAATGCATTATTTATGTCCAAGTGTTCTTTGTTCAATGCATTATTTATGTCCAAATGTTATCTGTACAATACATTCTTTATGCCAACATTTCCTGTGAATTGTATTATTTATTCAAAAGTGTTCTCTTCGTAATGCGTTATTTATGCCCAAAAAATTTCTCTGTTGGGTGCACACATTGTCTGAGTAATGCCTTACTTGTTTGTACACTAATACATCTTTGGGGTTCAATGTCACATAATTTATGAATTTCTCTTGTTGTGAGAGTTGACATCATATGATAAATTTCACCTCATATTTATTTCACTCAAAGCTCCATCCGTGTTAAAATATTTTCATTTATGAGTAGCTTATCACTTTCAGTTTGATGGGGTTACTGTGTTTCTTTTCAGTTGGATATCAGTCTTCAAACCTGTAACCATTCGGGACTCCTTCCTAGTCCACCCGTGGTTGGAATAATTGTTGCCAAAGGCTAAACCCTCTTCAAAATTATCGTTTGGTTTCAAGTCTGTACAAAATTTGTTACACCCGCGACGCTTGTCTATAGGTTGATGTGTAAGGAAATAAGTGTCAGTTACTATGTAAGGAATATAACCTCCAATTTTAGAGCCCTATCGGGAAGACCCTTTGTAATGTCATAGTCAAATAATCCTATGCTTTCCGTGTATGGTGGTAAATAATGTTTCAAAGCTTCATGCACTTAAAATATTTGTTACAGACTTCGATTAATTTGAACTCTTTATGTAAAATTCATAATGGTACTCTATATTTTTATATGGCATGGTAAAAATCCCTTGTTCGTTGAAAATAGCACTCATGCCCATTTGTATGTATTCACTGGTTATATAATATCTCTGTCAAGAAGAAAAAAAGTGTTATTTCATTGTTAAAACACCCATGACCATTCGACAACATCCTATATTGTTCGCTATTGTTCAAATCCATCCAAAGAAAATTAATAATCCTCTCTTTTAACAACTTTGTTTTTAAAAACACGATTTCCTAGTTTTATTTCAAACTATGACCGATACTTGCATGTGTCTTCTTGTTTTTATTTTAGGCTATAACCCGGTACTTTCATTGCATTTCGGATCAGGTGAAGTCGAGGCCATAAATTCTTTATGGTTTTGAACACATTTTCATAATTTGAAACATTAACTACTGGATTATATTATTACTTTCGGATCATCCTTGCATCATTAATTTATTTCTTAATTTCATACTTTCTTGCCCCAAGTATCATCCTTGTCAAAATATCCATATGTGTATTATGAAAGATAATTATTGTTTTAATTATTAACCTCTCTACAATATTCTTTTGGCTCTCAGTAATTTATAAACTACGATATCAAACTACAAACTAATGAATTTAGAAGTTTGTTTTATTCTTATTACTTTTGCAATTAAATTAATTTCTCATGCATGTCAATTGATGATGGGCCCCTTTTTCTTGTGAGGGAACCCATGGGATGAGTTACACACCCACTCCCCTTACTTGGACTTGGGTTGATTGTTTCGCAAGGTAACGAGGGTACTCCGATATAAAAACGGGATCCAAGATAAGTATACTTTGACTCTTTCATTTATTGCAATCTTTAGTGGTTTGTACATTAGTAAGTTACTAATTCTATTGTATGGTTTTTTTACAGGTTGGTGAAAGAGACATTGCACTTAGTGAAGTAAGTGGTATGTCCACAAAAGGTATTTGAGTTCAATATCTCTTCTAGCAATCCATGCGCGCACTTGTAGACAATTTTTATGTAGTCTTTTAAATCTTCGTTTAGACTAGCTATGGACTTCTTTTGTCTATGGAAATCCCAAATTAGGAAAAATATTGGTCAGAGACCTATTGTTTGTAATACATATATACAATTTTTTATTTAGGTGTCAGTGTCCTGTTGTATGAGATATATTTCTTTGATAATAGATAAAAAGAATGTATTTTGGACTTTTATTCTTTTCCACCTACACTCAACATAATACTAGAAAATTCAATACAATATGTTTTATAATTTTCTTTCTTGTTGTTGATATGCTAGAAATGAACAAGAATCAAGAAAACATATCTATCATGTGTGGGAACATATCCACAATCCTTATATATATATATATATATATATATATATATATATATATATATATATATGAAACTTTAATCAAACACCACTACATGTATTTTACAGAGTGGCAAGCCACAAAACTAACTTGTTATAATTAGAATTAAGCAGTAGAAACAAAACAACCATGATCACTTGTCTTGATCACCCCCTAGCCTGATTGTGACTCCATAAGGGAAAATTGTGTCTAACTCTTTAGCTAATGTCACTTTCAATAGATTAGAAAAATGTTTTTCCTCACACTACAAGTTCTCATAAAAACAACCAATTCTCAATCCTCCATCATACTAAGTATTGTCATGCCTCCCACATATGTTATATTTATCTTGTACCTAGGTCTATCCATTCATTTCCCTCCTTGGGAAATTTGCAACATTACAAATCCATGATTTTAGGGTTTCTGAAGCAAAATTCAACTTCTACTTAAATCAACGAGTTAACTCCAAAAACAACCACGATCACTTGTCTTGATCACCCCTAGCTTGACCATGACTCCATAAGGGAAAATTGTGTCTAACTCTTTAGCTACTGTCACTTTCAATAGATTAGAAAAATGTTTTTACTCACACCAGATGTGTTCATAACAAAAAGACATTCATCAATCCCCCAACATACTAACCAGTGTCATGCCTCCCACATATGTTATATTTATCTTGTACCTAGGTCTATCCATTCATTTCCCTCCTTGGGGAAATTTGCAACTTTACAAATCCCTTATTTTCAAGGGGTTTCTAGTGACAAAATTCAACTTCTACCACTTGTAAAAATCAACACTGAGTTAACTCAAGCCTATTCCCCACTCATGGAGTCGTGGTTATCTATTTTTAACCTAGTCGTTCAATTTGTCTTCCATCATTTAATTTATTAAAAAGTTTTTCTCATACATGTGTCCATCAAAAAAGGATAGTTGGGAAAGTCAAGCCTTTGTTCAATAGTCATAAAATAATAATTACAAAATCCAATATTGTAAATTCATATTTTCAATAAATGGAAATTTATTTCTAAATTTGGATTTTCCAAAAATTAAAATTTATTTATAAATT
>SNQJ01S0231870.1:0-14165 GCA_010110895.2 Picea sitchensis
GGACGAAGTAACATGTGATGTAGTGTCGTTAAGAGAATGTGGAATGGTCTTAGGTAGCCCATATTTATATGATCGTAAGGAAATATTCTACAGGACAAAGAATCAATATCAATTCACTAAAGCAGGTCAAGATTATGTGGTTCATGCTCATCATGTTAAAGCAAATAAAACACATCAAACAATGGAACAATTAAAGAAGGCAGTGTAAGCAAGCAACAAACCAATAATTGTTTCAAATGAAGTAATTGATCTTAAGCAAAGACAATACATGATTGTTGAATGGAAAATCAATCATAAGTTGCTTCAAGATAAGCTCATGTCGTGCAGATATCTCAAGTATATCAGCTCATTTGCAGTCGTCTTTTTGATGCTGTCATTAGTAATGTTTTCTACATGGATGATAGTGGTGTCAGTAAGATGTAACAAGTTTCAAATGGATAACAATAAACCGTCAGTTGTCATGATTGTGTTACAGTTGATCTTGATGAGACAAGTGCACAGGACAGAGTTCAGAGACAACGGACAAGATGGGTGGCCTATCTCGAGCTTGTTGACTGGTCAGTAACCTTTTGGGGACCAAAAGGTCTTTTTGTAGGGAGGTGTGATCTAGAATCAGATCCAGAAGCCTGGCAGGGCTTAAAAATGCTCAAAAATGAAAGTGCTCGGAATCCGACGAAACTAGCACCATTGCGTCTGTCTCGTCTTCCTGATTCTGTCCATATATTTACTTCATCAAATGGGCTCTGTATGCGCAAGATATTGAGTTATGTCCGAAAAGGCAAATAGGCAAAAAAAAAGGGGATGACTGTACAGTCCGTACAGTGCCACGTGGCATGCTGACTGTACAGGTTGTACGATCGTACAGGATGATGTGGCAGATCCTGCAGGTGACATGTGGCAAGTGACGGAGCACATGTATGGGCAGACAGCTGGACCAATCCAGGGGTGACATGTGTCACCACTGTAAGGGTGACATGTGGCACAGGATGACGTCAACAGCTGATAGGGCAGTGACTGGGCAAGTGATGTTGTGTATGGCATTTGATGCATGGCAGACACGTGGGGCATCCAACATTTGACACTTGGTGACTTGTGGTTGGTTGTTGAGGTGCCACGTGGCCCAGTCATGGGCTGCCACGTGGCACCATGTGGTTGGTTAGTGTGTTATGTAAAATTTTGTGGTTTCGCCGAGGGTCGAACCCGCGACCTTCCCTCCGGGCAACGGATTGGCAGGACCAGACTAATTGCCTGGCCCATTGGTAGTGCTTATTTTATATATGTTAAACATTGTATTTATGTGTTACCAAAGCTTTAGTCGGCAGGGGGAAGGGCCGGGGCTTAGCCCCAGCCCATGGTTCTACATACAGGACTACGACCATACACGAGGGTTAATGCAGTGTGCGAGGAGTGTATTGGATATTGCTTGGACCTTGGTTCCCGGGTAGCCCCATGTGACCCGGAACCATACTCCGAATAGGGCATGCACGGGTAGTTGTTATACCAACGGTCATATGACCATGCACCCGAACCAGGAGCCAGCAAAAGGGGGGCCAACACACGAACAAAGGAGGCGCCCAACAACATGGCTGCCTCCCACATGACCAAGGGTGTTCGTTTTGGGGGCTGAGACAAAAATTCATTCACAACTGGGTTTTTTGTTATAGTTATGATTTTTATTTGATTTCAGCCTGATATTAGTGGATTTTGGTCATTTTTGGGAGATATTGGGCATTTTTGGAGCCCAAATTTTGGTAGGAAGTTGGGGATGGATAACCAACTTCAGATCTATATAAACCAGGCCTGGTTGAGGCCATAGAGGATAGTCAAGGATAGAAAGAGCAGAGTTATGTTGAAGGGAAGCCAAGCCAAAGCCATTTTTATGCAGGGAAGCTATTGAGGAGCAGACGTTGTCGGGTCATTTCTGGGAGCTCCAGACGTCCATTTTGCATGCCATTTTCTTTGTAGGGTTCTAGAGATATGGAAGAACATGACCAGATCAGTCTTGTAGCCAATTGGAACTACTGTGATGTACTTTTGAGCTTTTGAACAAAAATAAAGAAGCCTCCCCCACAAAGACAAAGGCCTGGAGACGTAGGCAAAGTTGTGTCGAACTCTATTATCAATATGCATGTTATGGTTTGCTATCTATTATTTCCTTTCAGATCTACAAATGTGTATATGGCTATCATAATTCCTCTTCTTTCCTCATTCTTTCATTAAGTTTCTCAAATGGTTAATTAACACATGCAAAATTAAAACTCAACCATAGTCATTAAAAGATCTGACGGATCAGCCATGTATTTTGCTTCCACTGAACTAAGTGCCACATATATTTGTTTCATGTTGTACCAGGAAACAATTGTAGATTTGATACTAAAGATCCCCCCTGATGTGCTCTTTCTATCCGTTGGGCTGCCTGCCCAATCTACATCCGTGAAGCCATGCAACTTCGACTCATCCGTCTATCTGTACCATAATGCATACTCAGATGTTCCCTTCAGATATCTCAGGACATGCTTACCCACCTTCCAAAAGAGTTTGGTAGGCTTAACCATCTCTTGACTTAGTTGGTTAACCGCATAGCAAATTTCAAGTCTCGTGTTCACTAAATACATTAGCAAACCCACTAACTGTCGATAGACAATAGCATCCACTACTTCTCCAGAAGTAGAATCCTCTTTCCTCCAGTTTCCTGGAAGAGGAGTATCCATGGGTTTACAGCCCTCCATGTGAAACTTATCCAGTATCTCCCTTGCATACTTTCCTTGAGACACAAAAAGTTCACCATCTCGCTGCCATATTTCCAATCCAAGGAAAAAATGAAGAAGGCCCAAATCCTTCATCTCAGACTCCTTTGCAAGGTCCTCCTTGCATGAGTGTATTAGCTACTCATCACCAGTTAGTATTAAATCATCAACATAAAGAAAAATGATTAAAATCTTACCCTCCACCACAATTTGGTATAGGTTTGCATCCGATTCACTTTTGGTGAAGCCCAATCCGGTGAAATAGTTGTCTATCTGAGTGTACCAAGCACGGGGTGCTTGCTTCATCCCATACAACACTCTCTTGAGTCTGCACACATGTGACTCCCTGTCAAAGGTCTCAAAACCTTATGGTTGTTCAATGTACACTTCTTCCTCAATGATCCCATTGAGAAACACAGCCTTTACATCCATCTGATGAATGCACTAGCCCATCTACGATGAGAGTGCAAGGATGGATCTTATGGAAGAGTACCTTGCGACAGGTTCAAAGGTCTCATCATAATCTCTCCCCTCGATCTATGAGAAGGCTCGGGCCACAAACCTGGCCTTGTATTTCTCCACACTCCCATCAACAGCTTGCTTTACCTTGTAGATCCATCTCGAACCTACCACTGATTTGTCAACCGGTCTTGGGACAATTTCCCATGCAGTGTTTTTGACAATGGAGTCATAATCCTCTACCATAGCATCTACCCATCTGGGATCCTGTACTACTTCCTGAAAGGAAGATGGTTTAGTCAAAACACATTTACTCATAAGAGCCATGTATCCAGTAAATCAATCAGGAGACTGTCTTTGTCTGCGTTGTGAAGTAGGAGCTCCTACATTCTGCGCAACATCTAGTCTCAATCTGTCAGCTTCTGTGGTGCGCTTTCTTCCATTTCTGATGGATGGCTCTGCATGAGTGGTTTCCTCCACTCCATGAACCTCTTCATGTGACTGATCCACCTATTGAGACTCATCTTTGGGAACCAACAATTCCTCTTCTACATGAAAGTCTAGCTCCTTCTCAAGCGACAACCACATGGCTTTCCCCTCATCAAATTTTATATCCCGTTGCATAACAGTCATCTTACTATTCAGAAAATACACACAATAATTATGGGGTGTTTCTGTGTACCCCAAAAATATCCCAACTTCAGCAGTCAGTTCCGGCTTCTTCCTAGCATCCTTGGTCACATGCACATAAATAGATGAGCCAAAAATCTTAAAATGAGAAACATCAGGTTTCTTACCAGTGAAATATTCTTCATGTGTACTCATGCCAAGTACTCTATGAGGACAACAGTTCTGCACATAAACCACATTATTTCATGCTTCTACCCACAATTGCATTGGTAGGCCCTGATCATGCAACATCACTTGTGCTGCACCCACGATCATTCTATTCTTCCTCTCCACGACCCCATTTTTTTGTGGGTTATGAGGCACTATGAGTTCTCTTTGAATTGCTTCTTTGCTGCAGAAGTATTTGAATTCGTTAGAGATGTATTCTCCACCATTATCGCTCCTCAGAGATTTCACTTGCTTCCTCGACTCTTTCTCCACCAATGCTTTAAACTCACAGAAATTTGAGAATGTTTGATCCTTCTTCTGTATGAAGAAAATCCAGCATTTACGAGGAAAGTCATCAACAAAAATATCATAACACCTATGTTTTGTTGTTGAAGAAACCGAGAATGGTCCACACACATCTGTGTGAATTCTCTCCAGGATCACCGAAGCACAGTTCTCCTTTTCATGAAAGGTGGACTTTACATACTTCCCCATGGTGCAACCCTTGCATTGGTATAACTGAGAAAGTGTTCCCATTGGAAGTCCAATAGATATTTGTTGCATGATCATCAAGGATCCATGTTGAAGATGGCCCAATCTCCTGTGCTATAATTCTCCCTCGTCCCGACTCACCACTTTTTCTGCCTTGTTCATCATGGAAGTGCAGCCATCTACTTCCAGCATATATATATTCTTAACTCTAATCCCTATATTCTTGACTTGACCCATTTATTTATGTCGTAGGAATGCTTTTCCACCACTGAAAACAACGTCATAGCCTTTGTCCTCCAACATTGTGACTGAGACTAGGTTTTTCTTCAGACCTGGAACATGCATAACATTTTTTAATTGAAATGGTTTACTTGACTCCCTCTGAAAGGTAATGGTACCAATGCCAGTCTCACTGTATCGTCCATCATCGTCCATATCAATATGCATTCTGAGATCTTTCTCCTCCAAGTCACTGAAAGACTCTCTATCTCCCATCATGTGGAAAGAAGCGCCACTATCCAAATACCGCACCGATCTCGATGCACTTGATTCCATGCATGTGATTAAAGAGAAGTCAAGTTCAAATTGCGAGGCAAGGGCCTCACTAGTTGCAGCTCCAACAACCTTCTTGTTCTTTCTCTTCTGCGGATAGTTAGTAGCAAGATGCCCATGTTCGTGACAGTGAAAACACTTCACTTTGAACAAATCCATCTTCTTGACTTTAGACTCAGATTTTGAATGGAATTTCTTCCCCTTTCCTTTCCCTTCCTTAGCAGTCAAAGGACAATCCTCTTCATCATCATTCTTTGATGAAGATCCATCTCTGGTGTTCTGCCTAAACTCCTCCTGCACTAGATCTGACCATAGTCGTTCCCAATATGGCAATTTTTCCCTTCCATTGACAGAGTCTTGATAACTGTGCCAACTCTTGGGAAGTCCTAGGAGCGCCAATCTCACCAAATCATCATTAGCGACTGTTATTCCCACACTCCCTAGCTCATCCCAACATTGGACAAACTTCGTGAGATATTTTGGAATGGAGTCACCCTTTTCCATATTTATCTTCCTGAGTTTATCTTTGAGCGCCAATTTCCTATGGTCGCTGCTGTTTTGGAACAGATTCGTCAAAACCTTCCACATTGCATGTGGTGTGGTTTTCCCATGGAGACTTGAGACAATGTGGTCTCGTACTCCCTCCAACAAGATCCTCCTCGCCTTTGCCACTTTCGTTTGCCATGCATCAAGATTTGTAGTGTCTGTAGCAACTGGCTTAGGAACATCTCTGTCAATAAATTTCTTCAAGCCATTGTCTTCGATTACTACCTCCATCCTGTCCTTCCAAGTAATGTAGTTCAAGCTTCCCTCGAGTGCATACTCCAACCTCAAGCCATTGAAAGCCATTTCAATCTTGAATCAACTATAGCACCATTAAAGTCCTTCTACAAATTCAAATTTTATCCAACCACAAACTCAACTGTTGCAATCCTTCTTGTCCTGGGAGGTTCACACTTGACCAGTTACTAGCCTAAGGGAAGTTTGCACCTCACCTGTGTATGGCTTGTGAACTTTTTTTCAGGGAGTTTGCATTGTAATGCATAGTGGGGTGAGGGAGGTTCACACCTCTCCTTTGAGTAGCCTGCGATAATCCTAAGAAGGTTCACACATCTCCTTTGAGTAGGGTGCGAGAATTGCTTCTCTCAGAAATGTGCGTAGTTTTCAGTACTAAGGTTCACACCCTGCTAGAGATGGGACCTAGGAAAATACTATTATTTTCTCACCTCACTTCCGTGGCTCCGTGGATTTGATACCATGTAGAATTTTTCAATACAATTAATTTATTTCCTATGATTCTCTTGATCTAACAATTATATGCCACTATTAAATACATAATCGCTTCTACTATTATTCTTGTGGAAATTAAACCATGATCACAAAGTGAAATATCAAGAACACATAATACACAAGTTTTTTCGAGAAATCATAAAGATAAAAATCCCACTATCATATATTATGTATATCATGGATCATGAAACAATCTCATACAAAACTCTAATCCAAGAGCTCTCAGTGCAATACAATTGTCTTACACTATCATACAAAAATCAGCAAATACATGTGCTAATACTCTGCCTCTAGACAACTTGCCTCCTCTGCGCAATCCCTGCAATAGAATTCTCACAATGAATTCGAATTTCCGAGTCTGCACATGCTCATGAGCATATCCACTGCATGTGTGATTGCATGAGTGCACTTCACTCAAATAACAACTGATAACCAAATTGTCCCTTTCACCTGTTATCTCAACTGGGTCTCCACTGAATCTGACATGCATGTAGTTAACCGTGGTGAATCTTCAGTTGCATGTGAGTTCACTAATTGTGAATTAATTAATAATTAATTCACTGAAATCTCACTAGTGTAAGTTCAGTTACAACTAGTACAACTGGGCTTAACTCACTTAACTGAGTTAAACTACTTCACAACTCTCATAATTACACTTATAACTTTGTTACAACTTCAAGTTACCTCCATGTCTTACCAGTCAACCTTTGAACTCAACTTTCCCATAGTTAACTGATTTTCCATTTCAGTTAATTATTTCAAGTAATTATGAGATAATAGATTAATGTTTATTGTCCAATTTATTCAAGGGAAAAGTAAATTAGACACGTGTTTCTTGTTGACTTTTCAACATTCTTTGACAACATCATAATATAGAGTAGGACTTAGGAAGAGCATCTGGCACAATTAGATTAATTTTTGAGCATTATGCAGTCACAATCCTTATATGCCAAAGAATCAAAGTGTGATTTAGGAATGAGAGAGATTATGTACTTAGGCCACATTATCAGTGAGCAAGGGGTGCAAGTACATCGGGAAAAGATCAGGGTCATTATGGATTTTCCAACACCCAAGAACATCACGAAGTTGAGGGGATTCTTTGGGTTATGCAATTACTACAAGAGGTTCGTGAAGGGGTTCTCACAGTTGGGGCACCACTCACTAATTTGATAAAGAGAGGGGCTTTCCACTGGACCAAGGCATCACAATGAAATTTTGAGAAAATGAAGGAGGTCTAAGAACATGCCCAGTTCTAGAACTTCTCGATTTTCACAACCCTTTGTCTGGAGTGCGATGCATCAGGAGAGGGTATTGGAGAAATATTGATGCAGGGAGGTCACCCCATAGTCTTGAGAGTGGGAATCTTAGGGAGTCAGAGAGGCTCTATCCTATCTAGAAAAAATAAATTATGGCTATCATGCATGCCCTAACAATGATCTGTGGTGAAAACCAATCACAATAGTTTGAAGTATTTCTTAGATCAGAAAGACCTCAATGAGAGATGAGATGAATGGGTTTCGAAGGTCCAAGGCTTTGAATTCGACATTGAGTATGTTAAAGGAAAGAGGAATTTCATAGAAGATGCCTTATCCATGAGGTCAATGATTTGTCTGTTGATGGGCATATCTACAGATTGGAAGGCACAATTGCTGGTAGAAAACTCCAAAAACAAATTCACCTTTGAGGTGATGGATGGGCAAGTGGTAGATGAGAGATACTGAGTAATGGATGATGCCATCTTCTACAAGGACAGGATCTACTTAGTTCCATAATCTACACTGAAGGAAAATATTCTAAACTGCAGTCACAATTCGCCATTAGCAGGACATTAGAGGTACTTCAAGACGTACAGGTAGATCAGGGAGAGATTCTCATGGAAGGGTCTCAAGGATAATGTACTGAGACACATCTGAGAGTGTATGCCTTGTCAGTAGAACAAGTACAAGAAAACACACCCGGCAAGGCTACTTCAGCCTCTACCCATTCCAGAGCAGAAATGGGAGAGCATCTCCATGGACTTCATCATAGGACTACCTAGGGTGCAAGGGAGGGACTGTATTTTTTTGGTGGTTGATAGACTGACCAAGTTTGTGTATTTTTTTGCGACACCCACTGAGTATAAATCCACTCAAGTGGAAAATTTATTATTCAGAGAGGTCTTTAGAGTACACAGGTTGCCCAGGTAGATAGTTAGCGGTAGATATGGGTGCTTCATTAGTGCATTTTGGTAGGAGTTGTTTAGGATGGTGGGCACCGAGTTGGATACAAGTACCAGTTACCATCCACAGACAAACATATAGACATAGATAGTCAATAAATGGGTGAAAGGGTACCTGAAGAAATATGTAAGGGGACAACAATGCACGTGGGTAAAGTGGCTCCATATGGGTTAGTAATTATATTACACGGCATATCATATGTACATTAGGATGATGCCATTTAGAGCCTTGTATGGGAACGACACACCCTCATTTGTGGAGACATTGTTTGGGGATAGCAGGGCTCCCAGAGCTAAAGATTGGATAGAGGAGAGTCAGGATATTCTCAAAATATTGAAGGAATATCTACAGATAGCACAGAATCAACAAAAAGGATATGCAGAACGACATAGAGTAGAGTTCAGCTTTGAGGTGGGGGATTTGGTAATTCTTAGATTACATCCATATAGATAGTATTCTTTGAAGAAAAGTGGAGTAGAAAAAATGAAACCCAGGTTTTATGAACCTTCCTGTATTGCCCAGAGAATTGGTGAGGTGGCCTATTAGATAGATCTACCAAAGGGTAGTAATATCCACAATGTGTTCCACATTTCCTACATCAAGAAGGCAGTGGGACAACATGTTACTACTTCAGAGGATTTTCCACCATTGGATGAGGAGGGTCAGTTGGATTTGGTGCCAGAGGAGGTTCTGGAGCATAGGGAGTGCAGGTTGAGGAGTCCAATTATCAGGGAGTTCCTAGTTAGATGGAGGGTACTTATAGTGTAGGATGCTACATGGGAGGGATATCACATCATACAACACCCTAGCTTGATGCTTCTTGAGGATAAGTAATTTCTGGAATGGAGGACTGTAATTATGTCCCTTTCCCATTGATGAATCTAGGAGGAGTGACTGAGTACCCTATACTAGTTCCCATAGGCTATAGTCGGAAGAAAATGGAATACAAAAATGATTTAATGTCATGTACTAGAAAATCCTAAGTTGAAAGTGACATTAAGTGATTATTAAATCAAAACTTAGGGAAAATCCACTTAATGAATAAAGTGATTAAAGAAATTATATGAGGGATATAAAAGGCTAAAACTTGACTTAGTTCCTTATTATGCAGGTTATGAATTGGAAATTAGAACCCAGAGAGGAGTCAGGCGATCTCCTACTTATTTTTTGGATTTCTGGACAAAGCTACCACCATTGTTAGAGTTCAGTGTTGAGAGACACATGCTAGTATGTCAAGAGGACCACAAAGTTTCTTCATTGAGCTATAGGTTCAGATTATAGTAGTAAAGAGATCTAGCACAAGTCAGCGCATAGATATTCCAGTTGCAGCATGAGGTTTTGGGGAGGAATTATCAATAGTTAGGGGTCGCCAGGCCCAACCAGACAGGGAGAGAAAAATTACTTCTGACCCATTTGAGAGGAGGATAGGGCACTTCTAGTGACATAGATATCATTATTTTATGATGGATAAAACACCCAGATCGTGCAAGTTCATGGGTTTTCATTGCATGGGGTTTTGGCATCCATCGAGGGTTCCAACAGTGTAGTAGAGGGATAACTTCCCATATCTGAGGTAGGGCTAGTGTGATAGGTAGCAGGGAAACCCATGTGAGATATATCTCAACCCGTTCCAACAAGTATTTCCACTAGGGTGAACTTTGCAATATTTTGCGGTATTTTTGCACCACATTTTTGGTTGCATGCAGCGTTTCCTCCCGTGCATGCAGTGGATCTACCTTGTAGATATCAGATCCATCCAATTCATCATAATTATTGCTATTTTTCAGTATCTTATTTTGTATTCCAATTAATATAGACCTCTATTAAGATCTAGTTGAAGAGATTTGTTTGAGTTTTCACATATTACCTTATATTATTCGTTATTTTGCTTAATAAAATTGTTGAGTTGTTTATGGTTCCAAATCTATTTGTATGCACTATATAAAAATATTAAACACAACAAAACATATCTAGAAACCTTTTGAAACTCATCCATAAGCCCAAACTCATGAGATCTATAGTCACAAACCCCAGAGTTAGCGGTTGATATCCTAATACGAGGATTTGGGGATATAGAGAGATTGGTTGTCATTGATGTCAACCCTTGAAGAAATCCGATAGCCCTAAAGGTATGGTTGTGAAAACCACAGTTGATCAAGGAAAAATTTCATGAAGGATGGTGTAAATGAAAGAAACTCACTCATGGATGGATAGTCCTCATCATGTCATTTCCGGTGTTAGGTGGTACACCATGTAGTTCCTCATGGTTGAATATTTATGGCCTTGTGAAGTTAGAATCCCCAAAGAATGTTCAAGAAGTCGCTAGTTGGTTACAAGTATTTAATGAAATCATAAAGTGGTTGTAAAAGGAAAGTTAAGAAGCCCTTAATATTAAGGAAAGAACTTACAAAAAAAAAGTATAAATACACCTCAAGGATTCATTCACAAGTACATTCACTCACTTATTCTATTGAATATCTTCTAGTGAAATAGTGATCTATTTGGAAAGTTTGCGATGATGAAATATGAGGTAGCAATAAGTAAGAAGTGTGGGAGTTTTGGGGTTCCAAAGGAGAGGAAAATGTTATGAGGAAACTCCAGTTTGGTTGATCCCAACGGGTCAGACTACTAATTTCCCACGAGGCATCCCTACAGTTTGAATAGTGCCTATCACACAAGGCCCTGCATGACATCATGTCTTAATCCCATTAGGACAAGATAGATTTGTGTGAAATTCTTGTACTAGGTCCCTAAGGTTAGAGGAAAGCTTATAGGTCATCACTACTGTATATCAGGTTAGCTACAAAGGTATAAGTATTCTTATGTGCTTGTTTTTTAGATGTATCGTTGAGGTATATACTTGATGTATGGTGGCATAAGCATGAGGCACATGCTTTGGTTCTTTGGGGCACTTCATTGATGATATGGTACATATTTATGCTATGGTATATGGTACAAGTTCTATACATGGTTGATGCTCTAGTACATGGTATATGATTTGATACATGATTAGCTACTCCTCATTAATGTTATGGTATCTACATTTGGCATAGCTTATGGTACATGATTCATGCATGTTATACTACATATGTTGGTACATAGTTGATGGATGACATGGTACAAGATTTGGTATAGCACAGAATGATGGTACAAGTTACATGTTGATGATACAATGATAGTGACAAGTTGATGTGATAGGTTACAGGTTGATGTGATAGTGACAATGGCAATGATTGTGGTAGTGACAGTTGGTATACATTTATATTTCAGGTTGGAAGGATGGGGCAAGGAAAGGGGGTCTTATCCTCCTTCTAGTTGGTGTGGGAGAACACAGGTAGTTGGAGCTTCCTTCAGGTTCGATCTTGAAAATCAGGGGGTTGTATCCTCCTTCTGGTTGGAGCCAAAGAATTCAGGGAGTTGTAGCTTCCTTAAGGTTTGAGCCTGTAAATAGGGTGTTGTAGCCTCCTTCCATTTGTAGCTGGAGAATTGGGAAGTTGGTGCTTCCAATGAATGTATTCTTTTGATATATAATAAAAGAATTCTATGGTTTTCTCCCATTTGGGTTGCTAGTAAATTCTAGTGTACTGTGTTTCTGTGGATGTCTATTATGCTCTATTGATTTATATTTCTCTTGATATATTGATGATATATTGTTGATGATGCTAATGATTAGATATTGTTCTTAAAAGTGATAATAAAGTTCTCATACTAATTCACCCCCCTCTTAGTATTCCAACATCTCTCTCTCTCTTGGACATATTCCTTACTGATTGGCCAACCCCTTACGTTCCCTAAGGATTACATATTTAAATATATAATATGAACTATAAATTAGTTCATATCCTATTCAAACTCCTTAAAAATATACAAAGGATTTCTCAGATCCAAAATATCCTCACTCATCCCTAAAATCTCTTTCAAGCCTCAAAATATGCTAGCAATACATACTCATTATCGTGACAACCACTTATTCAAATAACTCACCATTATCTAGATTCTCCTAGAATTCACTAAAACATAAAAATTAGAATAAATTAAAATTATGGAACCCACTCCCTTAGTAAATTTCAAGAACTTCCTAGGTCTTCTTGAAAATATGAAATTGTTGATGGGAATGCTCCTGCATCAGACTCCCAAGGAACAAAATATTCAAGATCTTTTGATCATGAGTCTTCCACTTGCTAGAGTTATCTTGCATTCTTCGGATCATGTGACTATGACCATTTACTTCTTGTTATTGGACCAAAATTTCTCCAATCCTACTATCACTTTCCAAAAAGTTTCAAAAACAATTTTCTCCTACTTCCTTCTTAATTCGAGTATGGTCTTTAAATCCCACACTTGCATACACACCAGAGAAAATAATATTTTCACCTTCTTGTGAAGGTCCCTTCTAAATTATTAGAATGGATGCATGCACCACCTTTTGTCCCTCACATTCCATATTTTTTTCAAGATCCACAATATGTTGTCCAAATACTAGAATAGTATTTTGGTCAATGTCCTTCTCTTTGATATTTCTACCCCATATAGCTACTTCCTTTCTCGTGTCCTTCTCTTGGCTATCATCGTGTCTTTCATATTCCAGGATTACATACTACTGTACACTTCCTTTCATGGTTCCATGGACTTTATTTATGAAAGTACCTCCTAGAAAACTTATGTCACTCGTTACATCTTTACTTTGTTCAAAACAATGTCTGGGTTCTGAAATATTCTTATGGCCCTCAACTTTATCAATTACAATATTTTAATTGAGCATGTCTTCAACTTCTGTACCTTTAACCAATTTGCAACTTTATTCAACTTTTGATTCTACTATCCATTCTTCCATAATTATCATGTCTTCACCATGGTGCATGTGTACTTTAGTTGATTGTTGTTCCTCCTCATTACATTCTCCTGTCAACATGTGTAATGATCCCAAGCCATTATGCAAGGATCATCACTGTTTTGGTGTCTTTTTAAAACTTTTTCTGAGTGAGGTATTTCGTCAAACACTTTGCTGATCTACCTTTTAGATGTGTTTATATGTGTGTATGCAGCAAATAACAGAAAGAGATAACCATGGAACATACCTCAACCACATGCAATAAGATAGACAAGCCAAAACATCTCAATTCTTCTTTATTCATAAAATAGAGAAACCTGCTACAATGAAGATGTTGATCTGGAATGCTCAATAGATGGCCAAGAAGATAGACAATAGATAAGAGCTGCTACAAAATGCTCCCGCTAATACAAAAGATGCCTCCAAAGGCTGAATGAGAAATGAAGATCAATACAAGCAGATTTGAATGCCAAACTCTCTAGTTGAAGAATGCCACGCTCCAATAGAAGGCTAAAACCCTCAATAAATCGACCCTGCTACCAAAAGTGTCCAATCACCCTAATAAATATGCCAACTGATAGATCGTGTGATGGTAAGAACAACCCAGGTGACCGAATCTCCAAGATACCTCTCAATCTCTGTAGATCTGAAATCCCCCACTGAATGGTGCACCCCACTCGATGACTAAAACCCTAGATAATTCGGCCCTGCTTCCAAAAGTGTCCAATCACCCTAATA
>SNQJ01S0231871.1:0-13223 GCA_010110895.2 Picea sitchensis
ATAAATTTGTTGATTTTAAAACCCTAGGTGACAAGCACACAAGTAGGTCCTTGTCTCATGTCCCCTTAGAGAGAAATTCTCAGCCATTGAAGAAGGAAGAAAGAGCCTAGCCTTTGCTACACTCTTCTCACTTCTTCCCTTAATCTAGCTTTAATTTTAAAGGTTAAAAGGAGGGTAACGTCCCAGGCCTAGGTTATCTACACCTAGGGCCATCCATCTTCTAGGGTTTTAGTGATAGAGCCTTGCCATTGCAAAACTCTCCCTCACCTGATCCTCTTGTTTTAGCTCTTCTCAATTGCTTACCGTTTTGCCAAGTTTGACCTAAGGAAGGAGGAAAGAGCACGAGGCCTTGCTTAAGCAACACCAGAGTGAGCCTCTTTCCCCTAGGGTTTTGATTCTAGAGCCCTGCCATTTCAGCACTCTAGAACCCTTCCCTCTTGTCCTTAGCCTTCATCCCTTCAACTTTGCGTCCTCTCCGTATTTGACTCCATCCACCCTTAGGCACTGGTCTTAGACACACAATGTTGAAGTGATAGTGCTTAAACCAACTCTCAAAANGAAGTGATAGTGCTCAAACCAACTCTCAAAAATTTAAATTTTGAAACCCTAACTAAATAGATAACCCTAATTAGGCTGACGTCACACTTGGTTATTCCATATTGACGCAGAAAACTTTGATAATAAGAAATTAGATGATGATTGAAAGCATTAATTGAGTAAAATATTGATTAGATACATTGTTAATTCCATCATCTCAATAGTTATTGATGAATTGACACTTCTACATTGCTATATTGAATAAAACGTTGATCTCATTAATATTTGTTGTTTCATTGCTTATATATAATTGTCAGATAGTCACATGAAGTACTAACCCATTGAATCATAGCCTTCATATATTATTTGTTATTATCTTGTTCCACGCAGGTGTTCTCATCTGGGCATACACTTCATTTGTTGGTTGATTAGCCAAACTTTCTCACCTTGGTCGTAATCTGTGAGGAGGAACTTTTTCCTTGTCCTTTATACTTCAGCCTCTTCAAAAACCCATATTACCGGGGATGTCTCCCCTGGGTTAACCTCCCCAAATAGAAAGAGCCCCCCCATCGAGGTGACATTGGGTGGGGTGGGTTCTTGTTTCGCCAGTTTGGCCTCTATCCTTTAGCCTTTTTGACCTAGCTACAAACTGTGCAATAACAGTTCTTCACTGTGAAAGTTGACAAAGTTAAAAGTGTCTTCTTTGCTGTCCTAAAACAACATTATAAACTGAAAAAATTCCAAAATTTCATAGTTTTTTTGTTTACTAGTTAGTTTGAGTTTCTTGTTTAAATTTTTCAAGCAGATTTGACCTACCTCCTAAGTTGTTCCAAAATCATTTTGGGTATCTTTTGGGGTATTTTTCTTGCTGTTTTTTGCAGGTTGTTGGACAGCCAAGAAGAAACTTTGTCTAATTTGAACAAGTTTGGAGCATTCAAGCAATCAGGAGCCCTTCAACCTCTTCAAAAAACCATAAAATTTCTCAAAAAACACCTTTTACTTAATAAAATTTGCAAGACATTTTTAAAGTTTGGAAGTATTTACTTTTTTGCATTTGTTTAGATTGATTTGTGGTAGTTTCTAATCCTTTTTGCTTGCTGATTTTTAACAGGTTACTACAAAGACAAGGAGAAGTTCTAGCCGATTTGGACCAAGTCAAAGCTTTTCAAGCCTCAAGATCCAACCTTGAACCTCTCCTCTTCAAAGAAACCTTGTATTAATTGATGACCATGTTTAATCAAGATCACAAGTCACTGTTATCGCACAGATTGTAGGATAGGTTTAGTAGCTTGGAAGTAAGACTCAAAGTGGCATAACAGGAGCTTTCCCCACCCACTGTCACCTCAATGGGGAGCTCTTTCTATTTAGGGTGGCTAATCCCAAGGGAGACGTCCCTAGTAATCTGGGCTTCTAAAAGGTATTAGGGTCTAAAGGATCAAGATGAGGGTTTCCTTTCACAGATTGCTGCCAAGAGTGATAGTCAAGGTTGAAGGTATTCCACTGAGAGGGCACCTGTTTGCGAGACAAGATAGATAAAACTAAAACGTGCAAGCAGTGGTTAGTACTTCAATATCTAATGACTATATTCAATATATATGAGCAACAATAACATGTAATTATTGACGAAGTCAATGATTGCATAACAAAGACAATGGCTTATAATACTTCTTCAATAAATATAAAATGATACTTGCATTCAATGTATAAAATTAACCTTTATATTATCACAACGCAATAAATGTGCTCATACATAAATATTGTTGTTGTGTCACTATACTATCTAGAAGGTGACGTCAAGCTTGTTCTAGGTTAGTTTTGCTAGACTATGAGATGGACGTTTTGCTAATTAGGCCAATGAAAATAACCAATACCTCAAAGTCTATCAATAGATGACAATGCCACAACGTTTCAAGCCAAACAAAAGTTCAAAATAGGCATGACGTCATCTTAGGGATAGGGTTAGTAGAATCGCTAGGGTTAGTTAGGGTTTCAATTCAAGAGTGTTTGAAAGATTGTTTTGACAACAAAAACTCAACGTTGCAAAGATCATACTAGTGCCTTGGGTAAATGGAGTCAAAGAGAAAGGCTAAAGGCTTGGAAAGATTTAAACCTAAGGACGGGAGAGTTAGGCTTAATGGTGCTGCAATGGCAGGGCCACCAAGTCAAAACCCTAAGGGGAGGAGGCTCATTCCGAACCTTTATATTATCACAACGCAATAAATGTGCTCATATTATTAAATATTGTTGTTGTGTCACTATACTATCTAGAAGGTGACGTCAAGCCTAATTCTAGGTTAGTTTTGCTAGACTATGAGATGGACGCTTTGCTTAATTAGGCCAATGAAATAACCAATACCTCAAAGTCTATCAATAGATGACAATGCCACAACGCTTCAGTCAAACAAAGTTCAAAAATAGGCATGTGACGCCATCTTGGGGATAGGGTTAGTAGAATCTAGGGTTAGTTAGGGTTTCAATTCAAGAAGTGTTGAAAGATTGTTTTGACAACAAAACTCAACGCTGGTAAAGATCATACTAAGGCCTTGGGTAAATGGAGTCAAAGAGAAAGGCTAAAAGCTTGGAAAGATTTTAAAACCTTAGGACGGGAGAGTTAGGCTTTAATGGTGTTGCAATGGCGTGGCCACCAAGTCAAAACCCTAAGGAGGAGGCCTATTCCGTGTAGCTGCTAGGCCTCATGTCTCTTCCTTAAGACTTTGAAAAACGGCTATAAAATTACAAATCTAGGGCTGAAAAGTATTGTTTAAATACAGTTTTTCAAACCCTAAGAGTCAAACCCTAGGTGTAATTAATTAGCCTAGGACGCCTTCTTCTTCTTCAATTTATGTTTTAAACTGGATTCCAAGAAAAAAGAGGAACTAGTGTAGCAATGGCTAGGCTAGGTTCTCTTAATCAAATGTCGTATAAACAAGTCTTATCATGGGGACATGAAGCAGGACTCCATTTAGGTGTTTCTGTTCTAGGGTTTCTGATTGCCATAAAATAACAATGTAACCACATAAGAATTTTAAACTACAACCATTCAATCAAGAAGTTTTGTATAAGAAAAACACTTACAAATCAAAGATGAGCTTGTCAAACCCTAGTTGTAACACCTTCCAATGATAAAACACCATATGCATGCTAAAGATAATCTTTCCAAGTGTAGCGCCAACTCCAAGAGCCAATAACAAGACAAAAGATTAAAATTATCTCTCTCTCACAAGAGAGTGAGTTAGGTTATTCAAAATGAGGCTCAACGCCCTCAATATATATCATCCAAATGACCTTAATTTACAAAATAGGTCATTAAAACAAACCGACAAGGCTGACCAATATTCCTACTATTTGCCACATTAAATGCTAAAATGTCAGCAGAGCCAAAAGGAGACGCCGCCCTCTGGAGACATTACGTGGCCCCTTTGGGTATCATCAAGATTCCAAAAGCAGCAAACGTTGGCCCTCTCTTTAGGGCCCCCTCAGTCGCCACATCGCAAGCCAAATGGTCCACATCGCCACATCCTTTCCAAAATGTCCTCGCCTGGTGGCGACATCATTCATCAAAGCCATCATCCATCTACTAAGCAAGATCCCTCCTAGGTCAAATTCTCATGTCCCGGTGAGTATGCCCTCCGTTTCCTCTTCATGCGGCTCATCATCACGTTGTCCTCGTCATTATCCCAAAGAAATCCATTGATGGACTTCAGCCCTATGAGGTCCTGAAATAATCATCTCCATGTACCGTCCCTCTCGTACCTTGTCCATTTGCATATCCCAGACATCAAAAACCACTTCCATGGGCTCATTAGTCCTAGGAGATCATAGCAATGTGTAAACCATGTTTTACTATTGGTGTTATCAATATATGCATGAAACTCTACTATATCATCTAAGAGCTTAAAGATATTACATAGATCTGTTTATACAAAGCTAAGGAAACCCCATTAAAACAACCTACAGCTAATACCTACAAGAGATGGTGCCTCTAAGATCATTCAGCCTACAAGCCTTTTATGAGTAGATATGGTTTTTAGGATGTCCAACATAGTAAGACCAAGGGCGTGTGTTAAGTCCAGGTGCCTTTGTAGAGGTTAGCCCATCATGGATGCATTTTTCCAAGCCCTTTATTGCCTTCATTTTTCTTTATTGTTTTTTCTTTCTTTTCGTCAAGGTCCCACTCAGAGGGACACTACCTCTTGGCTTGGTGGCCGAGCTATCAGCTTACCCCACCTGTATCTTTGCAGAAATGATATGGTTGGCTCGGGATGAGACCCCTTTCCTTTGGCCATGCAACCAAAGGTCAACAAGCCTGGCCAAGACCAGATGGTGGCAATCTCATATCGCTAAATACCTATGAACAATGGTCGGTTTGATGAGACCTTCCATCTCTTGGTTAGGTCTTGTTTTCATTTTATCATTTTACTTAGGGTCCCTTAGTTTCTTGTCGAGGTTTTTTATTTCCTTCTGGGATCCCCTGGGCAAGCATCTCTAGGTTTCATTTCTCATGGCTTTTATCTTTTACATCACGCTTTTACCTTCTCGGCCTTTAGCCCTTCTTCCCACAAGACAAGATGTACCCTAGTCTTGCCATTAGGATGACCTTTTGGGCTAGGGGAATGGGATGGATATGAGGCCGGGCAAGTAAGATGTAAATATGATAAGATGGTGGAGCAGACGATGGCTCTATTAAACTTCTTGGTATTAACCAAACCCATGAATATCATCTTGTTAAGCTACCCCATCAATCACCCAAATAGTGGATTTTAGTGCAGATCCAAGGCCATCGAAGTGAAAGGAACCTAATGCGTATACAAGAAGGTTATAACGATCAAATATGACATACCGCGGATACCTCGGACCGATTACCCCATGGAGCAAGATTCCTCAATGAAAGGCCCGTGCCGGTGGTGATGGAAGTCGCTACTGCTGACAAGACAAATCCGACGAAGAAGAAGAAAGATGGGCCCCAGGCCATGCTCAAAGTCAATCCCGCTCTCAGTACATCATGTCTAGGACCATGAGGGCCCGGAGATTACGATCTCCAGTTATCCCTAGATATTGGGAGGCACATCCGCTCCAACTCTGGGACATGCTAATCAGAGAGCCGATGAGAACCTTAGCAATCTCGGTGCATAGACCTATACCGCCTTCTACACTTGGACAAGAAAGCATCAATGAATAGTAGTGGTATTGCCACCCCGCGAAATAATATAAGCATGTGTAAGGAAACAAACAAGATGTATGGGCAAGGGAAACAAACAATAAATGCATTAATGGGTATAATCCACTTTGGCGCGCTCACCAATCATACTACCTCGAGATCATGTCCCACCACCCAGGGTTTGAGGAGGCATCCACTAATGGCAATTTTTTCTCCCTTCTGTTGTGACAAATAACAGTTATTTCCATCGCTTCCATTTTGGACCTTGAAGGGTCTCAAGCCATGATTGTACACTTCCCTTCACATTAGTAGTAGGCTCCTTTCTCAATATCCCACATCCACACTAATCCTCCCCTTCTTGTATTTTCGACCTTTTCAAGCTATTTCCTTGAAGAACCCCTGTATTGTACCGAGAGAAAGGCTTCGGAGTAAAAGGTCTTGTTGGGATGATGTGACCGGGAACATCATCTTCATTTTTTTGTCTTTTCAATATTTTGACTGTTCCTACTTCTTTACTTTGAAAATTGGTCTAGAAGTTGTTGATATTCTTTCTTGGGCCACTCAATTGCCAAAAGTCTTTCCTCAGTGCAAAGGGAATGTCTTTCGGAGAGTATTCTTGAAGAGTTTGTATCTCATTCTTTTGTGGTTCATTCTCAGAAAGGGAAACATCATGTACATGATTTCCAAAGCATGGTGACAGTAAACGGGCCCGGGCTGTCCCATCCTTCAAAGGTAGTAACAAAAAGGTGAGATCCATTTGCGGACCCGGCCTATCATTGCAACTTTTCAAACTTTCTGGACAATAGTATTCCCCACACATCCAGGACAACAACAACTATAATGTCTATGTGAACTATCTTCTGAGTAAATTCCTTTAGTCGTACTGATGTTTTCAATTACATGATGTGTGGGTATAGTCTTGGATTCAATCCACAAACATTTCTCAGGTCTCGTTACCTTTAGGCCCATCTACCGATGACTTTGAGAGACATCATATTTGCACCAAAACCTGTATTCAATATGCAGTTGTTGAGATATTTATCATTCATCGCAAGAGTCAACAAGTGAAGAAAGGAGATTTTCAACGAGGGATCCTCGAATGATTTGCTTAAGATAATTGGGGTCCATAGGCTCAAATACCATTCCCGAAAAAGAAGCTGTTGGAAGCGTTCTTTAATAGATTGGATCTTGATTGCTTCTTTTAGAGGAACATTCATATGCATTTTGGAAAAAGCCCCTTCAAGGTCAAAATCAAGTGTAATCTTGTCGACTTTGTGATTTTTAGGAGGAGGAGCCTCAGACGGTTTTGACTGGTCACTTGTAGATTGGTTTGGGTTCCTTCTCCGATATACTTGAACTTCCCGCTTCTTTAGCCTCTTGTGATTTTGATCCAAGTTGTTGATTATTGCTAACCTTTGTGCTCGTACGCTCTCTTCGTGGCTTGTTGTTGATGTTCTTCGCCGCTGATGTTTATCTGAGGGCAATTTGAGAAGTAATCAAAGTTGTTGACTTGTTGTTGGTCAAGATTGTGGGTGACATTTATTCTCCCTATGTGTTTTCTAATCGTGACTCTAGACACCGTGATTTCCTCATCCACATCATTTGCGTAGGCCAAAGTATTTGGGACCCCATTTTCATTCTTGGTTTGTAATTTTGATTTCCCTTTGAAATGGCCCCTTGAAAGAAGGTCTAGGTGCCTGGGTCCGATCTTTTTCAAGTCTTACGATCCGGTTCATCATTTCTCTTGATTCTTCATCATGCTATCTATCGAAGCTTGTAGCTTACTGATACAAGTGCAAAGATCCGAAGTAGGCTCAACAGTGTGCAGGTCTTCTGCTTAATGTCTATTTTCCCCCTAGGGTTGTCAAAGGGCTCAATCTTTGATGATAGAAGATTCCCTTCAATCTTGTTGCAAGTTCTTGGGCTTCTTGAATGGATTATATTTTGTCTCGAGGAGACACCCTAGTTGGCCAATCGAAAGATCTTAGCATAAATGTAAAAGGAGATAATCATCTTCATGATGAAGTTTGGGAATTCACTGAGTGCTTTCAGTCTGGTAAGAAACTCCCTTATGGATCTATTTTCACATTTTGGCAACCATAACTAGGTAAGCAAAGAGGTTTGGGTCTTCTTGATGCTCCACCTTCTAAGGAAGAGTTATTCAAGTCTATCCATGGTCTTAATGCTTCCATCGTAGGGCTAAGATACCAACGCCTTTTGCTTATCATAGCAGTAAAGTGCAGAAGAGATTCATGACCAAGTTCTCACACGCGAATGGGTGAAGCTAAAAAATGCCCGTGAAACTACTATAAGTCTTTTCGGCATCAGTAGCATCAGCAATGGTAAACTTAGGGCAGTCCACTTTTCATACTTAGGTGGCATTTGCTTAGGATAAATTGTGTATGGTTGACATGTCTAACGGCCCTAACAAGGTAGATGACCATTGTCTCTAATTGTTGACAAGGTTTGTAGTAATCAACTGAGGTAGACATATTTAAAGGAAAGTCTCTTTCAAAAAGTGACTTGACAATAGCTGAATTAGCAGGAGGCTTCCTTCTCAAAGCTAGAGAGGTTATTGAACCTCCTTGGTTTGTGGAGTCGCCGTGATAGTTTCCCTAAAACTACCAAAGAATAGGAGAAAAGGTAGTGGAGTCTGTGTAAGCTTACAAGAAAAAGGCTTCTAAAGCAAGGCTTACTAAAGGTATGTCGTTGAGGAAAAAAGACTCAGTGTCCCTGGCAACGAAACCAAAAATGTTATCGCATTTCTAGGATAGTTTAGTAGAGACTGGAAGTAAGACTTGAACCGGTGTAACAAGAGCTTTTCCCTACCCACTGCCACCTCAATGGGGAGCTCTTTTCTATTTAGGGTGGCTAATCCTGCGGGAGACGCCCCAGTAATCTCAGTTCGGGAAGGTATTAGGGTCTAAAGGATCAAGATGAGGGTTTCTTTCATAGACATCAGCTAAGAGTGATAGTCAAGGGTTGAAGTTGTATTCCATCGAGAGGGCACCGCTTATGACAAGATAGATAAAACTAAAACGCAGTAAAGCAAGTGAGAATAGTACTTCAATATCTAATGACTATCTTCAATATATATGAGAAACAATAATACGTAATTATTGACGAAGTCAATGATTGCATAAATAACAAAGACAATGGCTTATGTTACTTCTTCAATAAATATAAAATGATACTAGCATTCAATGTATAAAATCAACCTTATATTATCACAATGCAATAAATGTGCTCATACATAAATATTGTTATTGCGTCACTATATTATCTTAGAAGGTGACGTCAAGCTTGTTTTTAGGTTAGTTTTGCTAGACTATGATGGACGCTTTGCTAATTAGCCAATGAAAATAACCAATACCTCAAAGTCTATCAATAGATGACAATGCCACAACGTTTCAGCCAAACAAAGCTTCAAAATAGGCATGACGTCATCTTAGGGTTAGGGTTATAGAATCGTTAGGTTAGTAGAATCGCTAGGGTTAGTTAGGGCTTCAATTCAAGAGTGCTTGAAAGATTGTTTGACAACAAAGACCTTAACGCTGCAAAGATCGCACTAGTGCCTTGGGTAAATGGAGTCAAAGAGAAAGGCTAAAGGCTTGGAAATATTTAAACCTAAGGACGGAGAGTTAGGCTTAATGGTGCAATGGCAGGGCCACCAAGTCAAACCCTAAGGGGAGGAGGTCTATTCCTGTAGCTAAATCTAGGCCTGATGCTCCTCCTTCTTTCCTTAGGACTCTTTGGAAAACGGCTAGCTATAAACATAAATCTAGGGTTGAAAAGTGTTGTTTAGCCAAGGCTTTTCAAACCCTAAGATTCAAACCCTAGGTGTACAATTAGCCTAGGACGCCTTCTTCAATTTATGTTTCAAACTAACTCAAGAAAAGAGGAACTAGTGTAGCAGTCGGTTAGGCTAGGTTCTTCTTAATCAAATGGCTAAACAAGTCTTGTCATGGGGACATGAAGCAAGGACCTACTTGTGTGCTGCTCCCTAGGGTTTCAATGATTATCATGACAATAATGTAACCATACAAGAATTTCTTTAAGACTACAAACCATTCAATCAAGAAGTTTTGTATAAGAAAAACACTTACAAATCAAAGATGATTATCAAACCCTAGTTGTAACACCTCCAATGATAAAAACAATTCATATGCATGCCAAAGATAATCCTTCCAAGTGTAGCCAACTCCAAGAGCCAATAACAAGACAAAGACTAAAATTATCTCAATAAGAGTGAGTTGTGTTATTCAAATGAGGCTCAACGCCCTCAATATATATCATCCAAATGACCTTTACTTAACAAAATAAGTCATTAAAACAAATTTTAATAAGGCTGACTTAACAATATCTCCATTATTTGTCACATTAAATGCTAAAATGTCAAAGTAAGAGCTGCAGGAGACGCCAGCCCTCTTCGAGGGAGACGCGTCCTTTTGGGAATCATCATCATGATCTAGAAGGCAAAACGCCACTCTCTAGGGCTCCTCAACGAACCCGCCAATCCGTCCAAGCACACGCTAATATGCTCCAGAAATTGTCCATCCTACCCTGGGTGGCGTCATGTCTATCAAAGCCATCATCTCATTCATATGATCCCCCTAGGTCAAATCTCTCGCCGGCGTCCTAGTGAGGGTGTCCTCCTCAGTTTCTTCTATGCAAGGGATCATCATCACGCTTGTCCTCGCCTGCCATCCTAACAAATTATCTGGTGGGCTCTTCTCCCCATGGAGGTCCAAGCTAAACATCTCCCCATAAAATGGGTCCTCCGGTACATGTTCCGCCGTGTATGGTCCCCAAGTATTATCAAAAACTACGCCTCCATGGGCTCATTAGTCCTAGAGATCATAGCACAAATCATGTTTCATCATTAAAGTTATCAAATATATGCATGAAATCCTCTAACATATCATCTAAGAGCTCAAAGATATTACACGCATCTACTTCATACAAAGTTAAGGAAACCGACAAAACAACCCATTAGTTAATACCACAAGAGATGGAAAGCTTACTTAAGATCATTCAAGCCATGTTTTATGAGGTGATATGGTTTTTAGGGATGTCCACCATAGTAAGACCATGTGTGTTGTCTCAGGTGCCTTTGTAGGAGGTGAGCTTTGCACCTGGCTATGGATGCATTTTTCAAGCCCTTTATTGCCTTCATTTTTCTTTATTACTTCAAGGTCTAACCAAAGAACATTGCCTTAGCATGGTGACCAAATAATGGAAATCTCACCCACAAACACCCAGTGGAAACAAGAAGGTTGGCTCGTAATGAGAACCCCTTTCTCTTGGTCATGCAACCAAAGGTCACCGCCTCGCTTGGCAGGACAAAATAAAGTGGCAACGTCATACTACTAAATACCTATGAACATAATGGGTTGGTTCTCGTGATGAGACTCCCATCCTCTTGGTTAGGGTCTTGTTTTATTTTATCATTTTTCTTAGGGTCCTTTAGTTTCTTATCGAGAGGCTTTTTATTGCCTCCTCGATCCTCGGGCGAAGTATCTCTAGGTTTTATTTATGGATTTTATCTTTTACCACCGCTTTAACCCTACTTTTAGCCCCTTCTCTTCCCTACTGTAAGACAAAGTAACCCCGAAGGTCATCCTATTTAATTAGGGGAATGGGAATGATGAGCTGGGTATAAGATGTAAATATGATAAGATGGTGGAGCGATGATTGCCTCAGAATCCTTGGTGGCTAACCAAACCCATGAATATCGTAGCCTTTGCTGTTATCACCCAATCAATCAATCAACAATGGGTCAAGTGGGATTAGTGTAAGATCCGCGCCTATCGTGAAATGAAAGGAACTCCCAATGCATATACAAGTAGTTGCTTATAACGACAAATATGACAATATACCGCGGGATACCTGGACCACTACCTCATGGAGCAAGAGTCCTTCCTGATGCAAGTTCAGCCGGTGGTGATGGAAGTTGCTATCGCCGACAAGACAAGTCCGGTGGAGAAGAAGAAAGATGGGCCTCCGTGGCCATTCTCAAGTCAATCCCGGCTTCGGTACTCCATGTTCAGGGACCATGTGGGCCTTGAGACATGATCTCCTAAGTTATCCCTAGATACTGGACAAGTCACCTAATAAAAAATAGAGTCTTTGTTTTAGGATTTAGTTCCTTTCTTTGATCCATTTCTATAAGGATCATTCAATCTCTTACAAAGAAGAGATCATTGTAATAGGAAGCAATAAAAACAGGCCTCATAGTGCCCAATTTCATCTTCCCTTTTAGGGGGATCGGTGGTGTGGTGGTGCACTTATATTTTTTGGTTTCTTGCTTTTCCTTTTTCTCACATAATCTAGAGTCAATCAATCAATCACAACCACAACACATAGATTAGTTTCTTTTTTGGCAAAGTAATACTTTAATTGTTAGATTAGTTTTCTTTTCAAGCAAGTTTTATTTTGGCAAATAAAACCGTCCACTCAGCTCCTCGCAAGAGACTGGACAGTGTGGATAGTAGGTTAATTAGAAAATCTTTACCTTTCAGCCATTGCAATTTCAAGTTGGAAAATAAACCATCCCCTCAGCTCCTCCTAAGAGGTTGGTCAGTGCGGATTTAGTAATTAGCATAACATTTCAATTTTCGCAATTTCCTTTCAGTATTTTACTTTTGTTTTAAAATAAACCTTCCCCTCAGCTCCCAGTGGGTTGTTCCTCACCCTTCGAATTGAGAGCCTAGTCTCTATCTTTTTGAAGTAAGTTCCACATAGAGCCGGGTTGGTTAGTGTGGATTAGATTAATAGGGAAATCTTTAGGAATTATTGCTTCAGTGGAAACATAAGAGAGTTTGTGTAAGAAATCTAGTGGGACCTTTGAGATCTAGGTTCTCCCTGTCGGATCTTCGACATTCTCTTGAGATTGTGTGTAAAATCAGAGGGATACTCTCCCTGTTGGATATTCGGCAAGCTCAACCTCCACTCTAGGAATATTCTCTTGAAGACCAAATCTAGATTAGTTCTCATTTCAAAGCAAATAAAATTTATATCATCAATCTACTTTAAAATTGTCAAAGGCAATCTCATAAAGCACATGTTACAACAACTTCCCACAATCTCTTTAACGAACTGGTCTCATTTTCATATATTTTATTGCTACAATTTCATATGGGCAAGAATTAATTTTCATTTAGTATATTTGTGGTTATCTAATTAAGCTTTTGGTGTATGTCTTGCAGATAAGTGTATCCTTTACAATATTTGTGCAAGTTGTCTTATGTATTGAATATCTTCTCTCACAAGCTTTTATCTTATGAATGAGTGAATGAGTATCATGCACTGTTAATGTAAGCTTTGCTTTAATGTATTTGTCTTTATTTGCAATAAACTCCTAGATTTACTTTTTTTGTACTTCGATTAGCTTTTAACCCTTAGTATTTTTGTTAGGGACTGTTATCCCCGATATCTAGGGATAACTAGGAGATCATGTCTTGAGGCCCACAGGTCCTAGACATGAAGTACCAAGAGAAGGATTGACCTAAGCATGGCCCTGGAGGGC
>SNQJ01S0231872.1:6365-26173 GCA_010110895.2 Picea sitchensis
ATCTGATGAAAGAAGAAAAGGATGGGCCCTCCAGGGCCATGCTCAGGTCAATCCTGCTCTCGGTACTCCATGTCTAGGACCCATGGGCCTCGAGACATGATCTCCTATTTATCCCTAATAATTGGGGATAACAGTTTCGAACCCCTTGAATAACCCCTTCCCTTATAAGTATGGTATTAGAAAATCAAACAAATTTGGAATCGAGCTATAGGGCTTGTAAAGGTCCAGTGGACTTGGTATAGTCTTGAGAATGCGACATGGGAGCACGAGGATGCTATGTAGGCAGAATACCTGCATCTTTTTGAAAACTTTGGAAATCTTGCTGATACCTGCATGTTGATCCAAGTGTGCAAAAGGGAACACATACATCCCCCAGGAAGAAAAGTGTCGACCTGGGTGCATGCAGTTAAAAGATGAAGCGTCACATGAGTTTGGGGTTCGTTCTCCATTCCGTCGTCTATTTTCTGAACGTATGACCTCTGTGTCTGAGCTATTCATATCGCACACATCTCTGAGAATCGAAACTGTGAGACCTTTGTGATTTTCCAGTGTATTCCTGTAAATTTCGTCTGGTCTCTGCGTTTGGCCTCCATTCCCGACCTCTGCGTGAATTTCTTGTCACACATCCTGCAAATGAGTGTTACCTGAGCCGTGATGTGTATGAGTGACCTATAGTCATTTCCTTTTTCCATACTCCATTTTCCTGTTGCTTCTATTACTTGTGAGTTAAACCAAGTTGTTGTCATGGATGTCATCTTAAACTTGCGGGAATTGAAGTGGAAACTGGGGGAAGAGTTGGGTTTTTAGGCTCGTGGTTGAAGAGGCAGGTTGTTAGGCCTTTGAGGAGCCTTCCTCTGCTTGGGTTGTTTACTCACCCGAGGGTCTATTGGTGTCTTCAGGCGGCATATGCCTAGGGCCATCCATGAATATTGTGTCTGAATATAGCATCGCTATAGAACTTTTGCGTGATTCCATTTTGCATGGTATTCTCTCTTTAGAGGTTCACCTGGACTCCCAGTTAGTAGTATGTTAGTTGAAAAATAGTTACAGTGTGTGTGACCCTATGTTACTTTGACGATTCCCATGGGTAGGAATTTTGGAACGACAACTTGATTTTATTACTTATCATCGCATACCTAGGAGTTCTAATTATGTATATGATGCATATGCTAATTTTTTGTTAGATTGGAATTTGTCACATAACTAAAGAAAAGAAAACATTCTCATCAATGTACACATTGTAACATAAGTAAAGCCGAAGAACCATTTTTTTATATATATTTCAAAAAATATGATGTTTATAGTACAAAATTGGGGATAACACCCTCAATATACATATACAACCGATTATACAATAGACATGACATTTATGCCTATGGCGCCATATGTGTGTCAAGATATAAAACTATGATGTTTGTGAGATGCTGAAAGAGTCATACCCAGGCACGAGGAACACCCACCACCTGCCACTACATAGCCTCTAAAAGATCCTCTACCTGAACCATAGAAATCTTCTGTGTCAAACGAGACAAGTTTCCCTGCACATTTTTAAGGACTCTCTCTGCGTCCCCTCCCACTGCCTCATCTCCCCGATGCCTCTGAAAATTTTGTGGAAGATCGTTCGACCGACATGGACCTACGTCTACGTCACATACACGTCCAATTAGTACTGAGAATCATCCAAAAATATTTTTGTCTCCTTATACAAAAATATAAAAAATGAAACATTTAAAAAACTTTGACATACCTATGTCTCCGTAGGCAGACCCTGGTAATAATTTCATGTCAGGATCTCCTCTGAAGTCAATCCCTATGTAAGGGTAGTCATCCATAGCTATCACCTTCCATCTCCATCAGAAGAAGAAGCCATCATTGTAGGGTGTTGGAACCCTACCTTCCCTCTGCCACCTCATCACCTCAATCCACCGTGCCATGGATGGATTGCGAGGCCCACGTGGAATAATCTCAACTCTAGGTCCCAAGCCTAGAACCTTCTCAAAGAAAAAATGACACAAGATGGAAGTGAAATTGAAGTTCCTATTACTACCCTGTTTTCATTCTATCAGCTGGCTCTTCATGTTGGCCAATAGTGAGGTGCATGAGTCCTACACTGTGGGTCTCGAGCACTCCACTGAGTTAAACATAAGTTGCCTCGATGCCTAGTGCAAAGAGGTTGATCCTGTGATTCATGTCAAAACAAGGAAAACAATCTTGAGACTAAGATTTTTTATCACTCTAATGGGGATTTGAATCTCGACCTTTGTGGTAACTGCAATGCAATGAGGGTCTATGTATTCCTCTATTTTCATACCACTCCCATTTCCCAGGGCTTCGAGGCTGACCACCTCACCCCAACGCAACAATCCCGTCAAGAAATAAATGTCCTCGACTTCAATCCTTAATGGTTTTCTATCAATATTGAAGCTCTCACTATATGGATCCCAGTAATCCACAAGAAACTGTAGCAATCTCACTTGGTCCCTCATACCTTCGAGATCCAAAAACTTATATAGCCCGCATATTTTCAAGGCCATTTGGGCCCTTGCATCCCTCTCCACCGTAACAACTACCTCCTCATGTTCTCTTTCTCTCCACTTTAGCATCATCCTTCAAGAGAGAAACCCTTTTTCGAGTTAGAAATCACTAAAAAACATTATTTACGAACATATACGTGGGATGTAGTGTTCACAGTCACATATAGGGATGATTATATGCTGGTTGTATTTTAAACAATCGCGTATAAGCATGCGTATATGCGACCCGGTGAACTGTAGCCCTCGTACACCTAAAGTTTCAAATTGCACAATAAATAACTTAAAAAATGGAGCCTAATTATAAAATATAATCCACTGAAAAGAAAGAGGGGAGTAAGAGGAGTTACCTATTCTAGACAATCATCGATTCCATCGCTCGTAGCTCCTGCAATAACTAGTTGAAGTTCGGAGGTAATTTGGTCCAAAATCCACTATTTGAGTAAAAAATATAAATGGTATAGTAAATTTGTATTTTTTTAGTATTTATAGAAAAAATTTACCCACTTTGCATAGTTTTGGACAATATTTTGGCCTAATGAAAGAGACTTACCAAACATGGGTACCCTAGTTAGATCCCTTGTTTCATTCGGTGCCCATGCAGAGATTCATGTCTGTAGGACCGGCATTCCCTTATAAATAATACATGAATTTATGTTGAACCTCATTTCTTACTCATAAACATGATGACCTATACCTAGACGACTCCCAAGCGAGTTTGATTTAATCTCTTTTGTGACTTGTTTTAAAAAAGCTAAAAGATTGCCGAGTGAACTTGTCTCTTTCACTCATAAATTGGATTTGAAAGGGCATATATTTGGTGCAAGTTTATCCCTTTTTCAAACCAAGTAGACTAAGATTACGAAAAAGGAAATTTTTTTGCATTAAGTTGTAATTAGATATTCTACCCTTGCTTTAAGTATTGATCCTATTGTCGGTTCTCTCTTTTCTGTTATAAATCGTTCACCTCAGTAGTTTGCATCTTCAACCAAGCAGAGCCTTTTTTATATCCTTTGCATCTTGACACCCTATACCTAGGAGGAAACACTCCCCGGAGTGTCCATCTACCACATGCATCTCCTTGCATTGAGCATAGGTATGTTCCACTAATGGAACTAGTTTTTCTTATTTGTGACACTCATTTCCCCCTCTATATCATAACATTCATTTGACTATGAAAAAAAAAAATGGGCGGGAAGGGAATATTATCTTATATTGGTAGCAATCGTGTCACCTTTGATTAGAGCACAAATTTTTTGAGTCCACTTGTCATCAAAATTTTGGGTTTAGCATGACCTTAGGAAGTTGAGCTTGTTATAGAGAGTTTACTCCACCGACTGGTTACTCTTCTAGTCCCTATGGAGAGTTTGATTGATGCCTCTTGTATCTCAAAGTTTCATCATTGAGTCTATGCTGCGAGAGTCTTCCATATGTCTCATGCTCTTGTTCAAAGGATGTCTATCAACTTGTGTCGGCCACTCCTCAGAACTCTTGACTTTGCCTATCGACCATACCCTCAGTATGTCTTAGAATCACATGAAGATGTAGTCCTATTGCGCACCCTGGTCCTACTTTCCTCATTGGCAGGTAACCTTGAACCCAACAGTTGACATTTCATAATTGGACGCTGACTAGGTGGTTTCCCTTGTGTTTGACGACAATACATCTATTCACACATTGGGATTCATGAAGTGTCTTGGATGCCATTATCCCTATTGGTGGTTTCCTTTCCTTTGTCAATAGTTTTCCTTATTGGATGTTATTCATAGGGTATTTTTCGTGTAACACTTGCATCTGGCACACGCGAAAGACGCACAAGGTCATTGGTTCATGAACATGTTCTTCATCTGATTTCCTCCGAATCATCAAGCTCCTACTTTGTACCTCATGTTGAATGATGGGAGATTCCTTAATTCTCTCCTTTCAACGGGTCTCCTTCCATCGACTTTAGCTCATCTATTCTGGAGACGAGACCTAGAGTCTTATGAGTACCTAGAGGCTTCCAGTCATTAGTGGAAGGTTCTCTCACCATCGATAGTTGGGAATACATCAATGTCTCCCGATCAATGGATTCTTCAAGTGTTCGACCCCGATTCATTTTTTCACACTTGTAAGAATGTACTCGGTGCCTTGATACCTATTTTCATCATCGGTAGGTTCTCTCGCGTTTGTTAACAATATACCTCAATGACCGGTAATGAAACAAAGTCTCATTCTATTCAGCCGCAAATCCTTTATTCACACGATGTAGACTTGCACCTTTGGAAGATTGTGTAGAAGACTTGAAGACATCAGTGTATAGTCGCAGATTTCCTGAGTTGTTGCTACCTTTCATTGGACTAGTACCTATGTGACTTCAGTGATCATGGGAGATCAAATTGTACTCCATTGTATACAGAAATCTTCAGAGTGATTTTGATATTTGTTTTACTGGGCCTTCTTAATGACTATGATAGCGTTTGACATGTATCCACCTTTGTATTACCTATTCATGGCCATGGACAGTTGTTTGGTATATTTTCACATGGATCTTCAGTGTAATTCAAATTGGTATCCATGTGTGCAAAGTAAGTATAGATTGTAATGAACAACTAGTTCTTCTAGTTGGGTCCCCATTAGTCCACTTCTTAGTCTTATAATGTATTTCATCTATTGCAGATAATCCTCTGACCTCACACATTAGGGGACATCTGTTATAGCAGGAGTTTCCTCACCGTATGCAAACTTGCACTTAAGTCCTTTTTTCATTTCCCTATGGAAACTTGAAGTCCCTTTTTGCAAATCCCAGAGCTAAAAACATTATTTTTCCACATATATGTGCCCTACCTATAATACAACATGCGTATATATAGGTTGCACCACTACAACCCATGTACATCGATATTTGTGCCCAAAATTAAAAAATGGTGTCAGGTTTCCATGTCACGTCATGAGATCCATGATCCTTGACCTTACATATACTAGAAACATTCTAAATCGACCCTTTAGTTCCACTTGAAGGCTACAAATAGGACAAATCAGAGCTATGGAAAAGAGGAGAAGAATTCAACTTTGAGAGCAAAGTTACTCTAGAGAAATTATTCACTTCATATTGAGTTTGCATCCCTTTGTCCTTTAAGTCTGAACACATTGTTCAGCCTCCAAGATCTTCCCTACTTGTTTGAGAACCTCGTTGTCTCTATTATATGAGCTTGCCTTTGGTGGAGGCCCAGCTGGAAGGAACTTAGTTTCTCGATTCTGAACCGTGCCGACACGAAAGTTTGTAATTCATTCACTTCTGTTGATTACATTTTAATAGAAATACTCTTTTCTCGTCCAATTAATATCTTGCAAATATTTGAATTGTTATTCCATGGGCGTATTTGTTATGAATGTTGATGGATTATGCTATTGAATGTGATAAAATTATATATTATCACAATATGCTTGCATTTCTTGGTTGTTGAGGACACATTGCAGGTGTATTTATTTGAGTCAAGTGCTCAACAATGGACTTCATCGAATGTCTGGATGAGGTAGGCCTTTTATCTTGTCTTGTTAGCATGTTTGTTTATATAGCATCCCTGATATTAGAGTTGATTTCTATACTCATTTTCGTATGTTGTGTTTTACACCTAGCCATAGATATATTTTCCTCATAACACTAAAATCTAGCAGTTTGTTAAATTTATGTTTGTTTATCTATTGCCACATCTCTCCAAGGCACATAACCCTATGTTAGAGCTAGGTAATGAGTCATAGAGGAATTGTTGATTTTATTTTCTATTTAAGATGTAATATAACTCCATAGGAGGATTTGGAGTGGTTTTTGTGAGACTCATATTACTATTTCAGACTGTAAAAGCTTTCCAGATGATGTATGTACAGATTTAAGACTATTGAATAGGTAATGATCATCTTTTCTTATACTATTATATGTTATATTTCTCTCTTGTTTTGATGTTGTCTACTAGTAAAAGATTTATCTTTAGTGCTTATTTCTATGGAATTACAATGACTGGTTCATAAATGTGTTGAACCTGCACAGAATGGTTCTAGCTAAACAACAATACACACATTTGCAGAGATAATTTGAGAAAGAAGAAGGAGAGAAAGAATGAAAGAATTCTCATTAACAATTGTGACTAATGAATAATTTACACATGATATACTATGTATAACTCAATGAGTGTTCACTGGAGGTGAACCAACGCGCCATAGTGGTGGTATAGAATGATATTGAAACACACTAGCAGTTACAAAAGTGAACTGCTACCTAGTCTAGTCTCTCAGGCAGTTACGTGAGTGAATTGCCACCTAGTTGAGTTAACTAGTCAACTAGTCTTCAGTTAATTGATTGAACAAAGAGTAGTGAGGATTTAACTGAGGAAATCAAGGGTAATGCGCAATTTGGTGATGATACCAAGGCAATTTATAATTAGCATGGTCATGATCCCAATGTTGCATGGTGACAAAACCAATGCAACATCTAAACTCAACTCAACTAGTCAAACTGAAGTGTCAACTAAAAGAGAATATTCTCTAGGTGGAATATTATCCCCTAAAATATAGGAGACTGGATAATGAATAATTATGACTAATAAACAAGGAAAAACCTTAAGAAACAAAAATCCTAGGTGTGTGTGAAGTAACTCCAACACCCCCCCTGAACATAACTATGGTGAAAATAAAGAATGGGTTCCAACAACGAGNCCCCCCCCCCCCAATGTACAATGTATGTAAAAATAAGAACTATAGTTGCTAGGAAAATGTGTCCTTCACTCCAAGACGACTTCACAGAGAATGGAACATATGCTCAATGAAGGTCTTGGTGAAGATGTCTGTCATCTGTTCTGTTGAAGGACAAAACTGTAAGTCGATGATCCCCTTGTTACTAAGTCCTGGATGCAGTGCATGTGGATGATTCATCCACTGCCTCTGAATTGGATCTCTGTAGAACTTCAGAGTGCTCTGGTTGTCACACCAGATGACGATCGGATGATGAAACTAAATGCCCATCTCAATGAGAAAATGTTGTAGCCAGATAACCTGAATAAATCCCTGGGGCTGCTCCATGTAGATATCCTCAGAGAGATCACTGTGAAGAAATGAATTCTTCACATCCATCTGATGGACTTCCCATACTTTGGCTACCGTAATGGAAAGTGCCAATTGTATGGAATCCATCTTCACTACTGGAGCGAAGGTCTCATCATAGTCAATACCATGCACCTGCTAAAATCCTTTGGTGACAAGATTGTCTTTGTATCTACTAATCTATCCATCCACTATGCTCTTGGTCATGTAGAGCCATCTGCATCTGACAATTTTCCTCCCAAAAGGAAGGGGAACCAGATCCCAAGTCTGGTTCTCGAGGAGGGAGTTGTATTCTTGCTGAATGGTGGATTCCCAAAAGAGATTTCCAGCGGCCTCACCATAAGACTGTGGATCTGAAGACTAAACCAAGAAAACATGTCTGGAAGGAAATGGTTCAGTGGTAGTGAGTGCAACAGGAGGCTCCTCGAATTCAGATTGAGTCCTCCTAGTATCGGTTGGATCACCAACGAGATCCCCTACATCCTAAAGAGTAGTATGTGCCCACTTGGGCCTCTACTCTAGCTTTGCAACTACATATGGATGCTCTGACTCTGCATCTGACTGTACTGAATTTGAATCTGAATATTAATCATCTAAGTCCTCTGAATCATAACTCTTGTTTGAAGAAGAGTCGACATGTGCATGCTCATCATCTCAGACAGGTGGAAGAGTGAAGGTGTCTGCATGCGATTATTGAGGTACATGTGAGACAATTTCCTCAAATATGACAGTACGCTCAATGATGATCCGGTTCGAGGAAAGATGAATAAGTCGATATCCCTTCACATCGTCGAGGTATCCAACAAAAATTCACTCAGTGCAATGTGGATCAAGTGCCTTCCTCTTTTCAGAGGGAATCCAGACCCTTGAACGCGAATCGAAAATGTGAAAGTGGGTCACTTCTGGTTTGAGGCCACTCCAAGCATTGTAGGGGGTCTTATCCTTGACAAATCTATGGGGAGATCTATTTTGGATGTATGTTGCACAGTTAAGTGCTTCGGCCCATATTCTCTTTGGTAGATACTTTTCATGCAGCATGCAAGATGCCATCTCCTTTAGAGATCTGTTTTTCCGCTCAACAACTCCGTTTTGTTGTGGAGTATAGGGAAATGTGTGCTGCAAATGAATCCTTGCCTCGTGGAAAAGATTATGGATCTCATGATTTACATAATCTACCCCATTATCAGTTCAGAGAACATTGATATTCTTTCTGGACTATATCCCAACCAAGGCTTTGAAATGTTTGAGATGTTGAAAGACCTTGGATTTTTGCTTGAGAAAGTAGATCCATGTAAAACGTGAGAAATCATCAATAAAAATGAGAAAAAACCTTGCTTTTTTGATGGATGGACACGTAAAATAACCCATAAGGTCTTTGTGAATAAGATCTAAAGGTTTGGAATCTCGCTGAGACTTTCCTTTGTCGAATTTCTCCTGAGGGTGTTTTCCGAGAACACATCCCTCACATACTCCCTTGGAGAAATGAATGTTTGGTAGACCATGAACTAATCTATGATTTCTAAGTTGTTGCATGTATCTAAAATTAACATGTCCAAACCTTTCATGACATATCCTACTACTTTCATCAACATGAGTAAGCAGTAAAGAAGAATCAGGTTCAATGAATTTAGAAAATGTATACAATCTAGACTGATGATTTACCTCACCGGTAGCAACCCTGGAGTTGCTTTTCTCTTGTGTCAAGGATTCGATAAATTCCTCAAGAGAAGGCATATTCCAGGTGGCTCGAGAGGTGAATCTGACAGCATGGAATGTATATATGAATACAAATAATTAAGGACCAATCTTGGAGAGAATGGTGAGAAGCATTTGTTTCTCCTCCTTCGATTTAACAACCGCAGAAGCTTTGAGTTGCGACAGTAAATCCTTAAATTTTGTAAATAAATCTTGGATATTATTGAAGATTTTTGGATCCAATGTGAGAAAATACACCTCCAGCATGTGTCCCCTCATATCATCCTTTTTTCCAAATATCCCTTCCAAGGTGGTCTAGTCTTCATTGGGAGTCTTACAGGAAGATATGCGAAAAAGGAGATCGAGAGAAATAAGACTGCAAATTGTTCTGAGTGCCTCATCCATGCGATTTAAATACTTGGATTTTTCTATGGCTGATATCAGTTCTGTATTTATGTTCAAGGTTAACCTGTATAAACCTCTAGTTCAGAGATGTATGGCTATTTTCTCCTTCCATGCAAAATAGTTGTAAGGTGTAAGAATGAATTCTTTTTGGAATTCCATTTTTCCATTGTCTTCAATCTTTTGTACCTGCAAAATTTTTTGGTGTAGATTTTGATTAGCAGTCAGTCGGCTTTGATACAATGTAAATGTGTTGAAACTGCACATAATGGATCTATATAAACAACAATACACACATTTTCAGCGAGAATTTGAGAATTAAGGAGAGAAAGAATGAAAGAATTCTCATTAACCGTTGTGAATAATGAATAATTTACACATGATATACTCTGTATAACTCAATGAGTGCACTTTGGAGGTGAACCAATGTGCCATAGTGGTTGTATATAGTGATTTGGATGCACACCAATAGTTATAGGAGTGAACTTCCACCTAGTCTAGTCTCTCAGGCAGTTACGGTAGTGAACTACCACCTAGTTGAGTTAACTAGTCAACTAGTCTTCAGTTAACTGACTGAACAGAGAGTAGTGAGGAGTTAACTCAGGGAATCAAGGATAATGTGTAGTCTGATGATGATACCAAGGCAATGTCGAATTAGCATGGTGATGATCCCAATGTTGCATGGTGACAAAACCAATGCAACATCTAAACTTAACTCAACTAGTCAAACTGAAGTGTCAACTGAAAGAGAATATTCTCCAGGTGGAATATTATCCCCTAAAATATAGGAGACTAGATAATGACTAATTATGACTAATAAACAAGGAAAAACCTTAGGAAAAATAAATCGCAGCTGTGTGTGAAGTAACTCCAACATGATTTATTATCGTTTTTTGATTGAAGTGTTGTCAAAATATACCATCTGGTTAGCCGTGAGGTTCCTTGTTAGTGATATTTCCTCTATATGTGTGCCAGAGTGCCTGAATTTTTGGTTCATATATTCACATTTTCCTCTTCATTCTTCCTATTAGCATCAGAAGTCACCCCTGGATTGCAGTAGGAGCAGAGCCCGACGCCCATTAGTTTATGTCACGATTTGTTTAATGGGGTGATCAAATGGAAGTTAACTCAAAACGATGTGGTTCTAACTCCGAAACTAGGCCAGGCATGCATGGGCAAGTGAGGTCTTAGAGAACTTCAGAAAATGAGTTGTAGTAAGGGTGAGTAGGGGGACGACTTGTATAAGAGAAAAGAAGAGGTCTGTTGTTAACATCAGGTTCCTAACAGACTGTAGGGGAAGACATCTAAACGCAAGATCTTCTTACATTGAAATGCAGAAAATTGGAGAATACAACGATGCAACGATAAATCCTTTATCATAATATAATCGCAACCATTCGCACGAATCAGTCAATCACGAACTCTCTCATTATGAGATGAAAACCAAATGGAGTGAGAAGACTTTCTGTCATTAAACAAGAAATCTTACATACCAATACATAACCAGAGAACTAGAGTCTGTGCTAAAACTTTACAATCGGGAGCTTTTCTCTACCATCGATCCTTCCTAAAAATGGCGAAAACGCCTACATATACTCAAAAATAACAACAGCAGCAAAAACGAGATGCTTCATTAAAGAATTGTGTCTCCCTGGCTTCTGACAACCTACCTATGCAGACTCAGGATGATCGTGCGCCTATGACAGACGCCATCAGATTTCGGATTGTCCTTCTGCAGGTGAGTCGACATGCTTTTAATTCATCGCTGGACTTTCCCTTTATGGCGGAGCCGATGTCTAACCACCTATAATAACTGCAATAAATTCCATCTTGGGATCAGGATTGACTCTGTTCAGCTCTGCCTTTTGGGGACGTGGAGGTCTTTTCGAGGGGCCACCTGGACCAGCAGAACGACTCATGGGATGAGAGGTGGAAGATAGGGCATACTCGACGAGGATGTTGTAGGTGTCGGTATGGTATGGTGAAGGGACAGGAGACTCCTAGAATTTCTCTATCGTCTGCTATCCTCCTTCTCTTAGGGTTTGGAGCAGGTGTCACTTCCTAGGACTGACGACTAGTTTTAACTACCTACCTTAACTTCTCTGCCATCACCTGTACAGTTTATTTATTTCTCAGCAGATATCTCTTCTAGTAGACTTACACCTATACTACATATATGAAAGATATAATGTTACATTAACTTATACCAGGGGAGGTCTTATCGGAACCCACTCCTTGTCCTGCTTGCATGAGGTGGCAACTTCTGGAGTGACCTTCCAGCACCTTCCAATGGAGGCTGAGGTCAGCGCACTTATGAGTGTGGCTGACGAGGCCCTCTGGAAGAGTGTCAAACTCTTCACCTCGTTGGACGTGCACCCTGTAGTTTCTTCTTCCCTCCCTACTACTCTTTCTAACGTGGCAGAACACTTAGTCTCATCGACCATCATTACCTCTCTACCATCTGCCTCTTCTTCCCTCCCGTCGTCACCTCCATTATCGAGATTGGTCTCGACCTTTGGGCACCCTAGTATACAACACCGAAAGGGTACTCGGGAGTGCATACAAACTTCACATAAGTGGATACCCAATTTATTGGGTAACAAAAGACCGTGGAAATATAATAATACCAAGCGTCGACTCATCATGGGTTTGGACGTTGGCTTGGAGGAGAGTGTCCTCCTCTCTTTCTGTGGTCTTGTTGGTAGTTTTTCTTATCTCTCTTTGTAAGGAATCTCTCTCTGGATGGATATAGGATAACTGGTTGCCTATTCTTGGTTATGTTCCAGAGCATATTACTCTTTCTTTTGGCTGGTTCGACATTATATTGAATTCGTCGGAGGATTCACATCTTATCCTTGATACCCTTTGGACCATCAATGACTGTAGTCTCATGCTGAAAATGTGGCGAGTTACTTGTGACCTTGCTATAGAGTATTTCTGTTTACGACACTTGTAGGTTCTATTGTCGGGGCTTCCCCTACAATACTAGACTGAAAAGGCCCTCGCAGCCATTGGTAATGAACTTGGGTGCTTTATCTGTCTGGACTCTAATATCTTAAATAGTTCCAATAGAAAAATGGAGAGGATACTGGTCGAGATGGATATCCATGCTGGATTACCGAAGACTTTGGAGATTTTTTGGTGTGGCTGCTCGATGACAAATCGATTGGACTACCTCGGTATTCCCTTTCGTTTCTCTTGTTGTCATAAAACATGACATCTCTGGCAGGATTGTACAGGAGAACCTGAAGAGGAGGAATCTGAAGGGTCCTACCTACGCAAACTTGACTCTTCGGGTGTAGAATATTTCATTCCGGGGGTTGAAGACACACTACAAACACTGATGACTGACAACCTTCTTCTCCGGTTTCACTCATCAGTAAGATAAAACAACTTTGTCCTACATTTTATTATAATCTTACTTCATGGGAAAGACTTTTGCTAGATTCTAAAACTCTCTTGGGGAAGGGGCCCCATCAGATTGTCTCACCTTCTCTATAGAACTCACCTTTCCCTTTACCCTCTATGGTTCAAGAGCCCCCTAGGAATTTTCCTACCTCTCCTCTTCTGTCTCCTGTAAGAGGTGACTTGGCTCACTCACTACCACTAGACATTGGTGGGGCATCATACCTTCTAGTCCTAACCACTTTACCGTCCCTAATCACTGTTCTTTTGATCCTCTTCCATTAGTTGACCCTAGGCACGCTGGGACTGAATCGTCAAGTACAACCAGATCAAATCATGGACTCTCCATCACTGGGATCTCACATTTGACACCTACTTTTGTGGAGATGATGCATTTGGTTAATATCCCAACCTATCTAGGAATATCACATATTATTTGTGACAGTCGAGACCTTCCATCCTCTTCACACTGTGACAACTCTTTCGATCCTGTTGGGAAGGATTTTTCTTGGTCTCAAGGTTTAGGACTTGAAGCTACCCCTATTAAAACACGAAGTGATCGGAGAAAAACTCGTTCTTCTATTACTCATTCGACTGTTACTTCCACTGATACATCTGACCTTGGGGCACTTAGAGGCATTAAATCCCTAGCCAGGACCCATCCATGATACTTCTTTCCCTCAATATTAGAGGGGTTGAAGGCGCCCTTAAAAAGGCCTCTTTTCGGAGACTTATTGACAACACCCATCCTAGCATTATTTTTATACAAGAAACATTAGTGGACGAACAACTTGCTCGCTCTTTCATCTGCTGCATAAAGCCACAGTGGTTTGTTAGTGCTGTTAACTTTGTGGCAAATCGGGTGGGTTACTTGTGGCTTGGGATCCAGTATTATTTGAGTTGGAGCCTTTCTTATGTTGTGGCGGAATTTTTTTGATAGGTACCTATTGTGATAACAAGTGACAGGTCAACCTCCTCAATTTTTATGGTCCTTGTACTGACAGGCTTGCGTTCTGGACTAAAGTCTCATCAACAGGTCTATTGGCTAAACCTAATCTTATTGTGGCGGGAGATTTCAATTTCACTCTATCATCAACTGAGATTTGGGGAGACTCAACTTTGCCTTATTTTACAGTTTAAATATATCATCCAACTAAACAACTTGGTGTATTTATTACCGGCCACGGTGGTTCCCACTTGGAGGAATGGAAGGACTGGTTCGGATAGCATCATGAAGCAACTAGAGCGTTTATTTTTATCTGATAATCTTCTTCAGCATTCAGACAGATACAGAACCTGGTTTGAGTACTCGTCCATATCGGACCATGCTCCCGTCATACTACAACTGGATTCATACTCACATTGTTCAACCTATCCATTCATGTTCAACCCGTGTTGGTTGTGGAACTTTGATTTTGAGTGATTGGTCACTGAGGTCTGGACTGATCAATCCTATGATCATGAAGTGAACGTTCAGAGACGTTTTGCATGGAAGTTAAAAGACTTAAAATAGAAAGTAAAAAGTTGGGCTAGACTTCAGATTATTAAGACTACTCAACGACTCTCACAACTGGAACTTAACATACAAACATTGATTCGGGATAACTCCACGGGAAAGGGAAATGGATCTTCAAATATGGAACAGCATATTAAGAATCTTGAGACAGAGCAGAACAAACTTCTACTGATTGAGGAAGCACACTGGCGTCAAAAGAGAAGAGCTATTTGGATCACATGTGGAGATCGAAATACAAAGTATTTTCATCAATTTTCCAGTCATAGGAGGAATCATAAACATATTTGGGAGCTACAGACAAACATGATAGATAAAATCACTGGACAAGATAAACTAATACCAACAACCTTCAAATATTTCAAAAGTGGCTATAGTTATCAAGGTCTTACAAACTTCATGGACCAAGCTTCTATTGCTAGTCTCTTCCCTAAGATCATTTGCGATTGGGAGGCAGATCTATTGTATGTCGGTTGGTTTGCAACAAAGTGATCTTTGAGAACACACCCGCCTCCATTAAATCTGTTTTCTTTAGGATATTAGGTGATCTGGAGATTCCAAGGGATAGGAGGATACATACTCGTCGGTTCATTCAGCCTACTTTACACCTGGGATGGAACATTGTCTGGTTTGATGGCACTTCTCAAAATGCGGGACTTCATTGTGGCGCTGGCGGTCTGATAAAAAGGTTGGATCACACAAAGGTTACATGGACTTTTAAATGTGGAGCAGGTTCTAATACCAAATATGAACTCCTTGGCATGTGGGCTACCCTTCTGCTCACTACCAGACATACTATTTTGGAACTACAAGTACCGGGGGACTCCAAGATCATCATTGATTGGTTAAACAACAATGGTAAGCTACAAGTCATTGCACTTGAATGCTGGAAAGATAGGATAACAGATCTCATCAAGGCCTTCACTCAAATCATCTTCTCACATGTTTACAGAGAAACAAATGAGGAGGCAGATACACTATCCAAAAATGCTTTAACAAGACTAACATGTATTTTGACATATCAACATTGAACAGATGGACATGAGGGACCCCCTCAGTGTATTACTCTATTTTAGTCTTGAAAATCATAATCCCAGACTTGATGCTATATATAGTTTATTTTGTATGTAGTATAGAGACCATTAGCTGGAATGGATGTGGAAACAGAAATAAGAATCTCTTACCTGTGATCATTGGAACAGTGAAATGTGGATGGAAGAGTAAATATTTTTTTTTGTAAAAGCACTTAATTGTATTTTTTGGTTACAAAACAGTATTATAATACATGATAAATTTTTCTTCTTAAAAAAAATTAGATGCTCAACTTTCAATTCTAGGCAGTGCTTGGATGCATAATATTAACAAACACCCACTTTGCCTACTCTTGATAGACATGTATTTCCAGTCAACTTGAGGCCTGAGACCAGCTGCATGCCCAGATTGATATTAACTTGAGGCCAGCTGCATGCCCAGATTGATATTAACTTGAGGCCAGCTGCATGCCCAGATTGATATTAACTTGAGGCCTGAGGCCAACTGTATAATGGCGACTGGATTCAGGACTCCCCACTCAATTCACCTTAATAAAGTTAGATGAATTCAAGTAAAGAAAAGAAAATAACCACTCCCCACTCAATTATGATTCACGACTATGTAGAGAATGGTCCATTGACTACTGACTATGTAGAGAATGGTCGTTGAACGCAAAGTTTAATTCTGCATCCAACAAGTGTCTCGGAATCGCGATAATCATGTGGATGACCGACTAAATCATCACTATGGACACTCACCAATTGACCACTCCCCACTCAATTATGATTCACGACTATGTAGAGAATGGTCCATTGACTACTGACTCAATTATTGGTTGATTGAGCACCGACTTCATCGTCTACAAAGGCATGCACTCAATTATTCTCAGCCTTTCACGCCTTCAATGCTTTTTTAAAGAGAAAAGGAAAGCCGTAGGAGAAGATTTCTGGAAAATTAGTTAACTGACCGAAAGATATTTATACAAGATTTTTCCATTTCTCAAGTTCGAGATTAAACACGAATTTCACAGGTAGAAGAAAATAATTCCAGACAATATGTCTTTCGCACTCATTGTGATTGATTTTTGTACTTCAGAAACAATCATTGTTACAGTGGAGACAACAACACTCATTGGCATTGATGGAAACACTGACAACAACACTCATGCTCCCCCTATGATCATTGATCCTCATCAATGTTTCTCACTCTCCCCATTTTACATCAATGGAAAAGGGTCTCTCTCCTTATGGTTGATCCCCCTGTGTTCATGCATTTGTTCTCTCTCATTGTTTCCATGCCTTTGTTCTTTCTCTTCACATGTTTCTCTCCTCATGTTCCTCTCCAAGTTCTTATTCTCTTTTTATAGCAAAGAGTGACTCCTCTTGAAAGTGCACCTTCTTTGACTTCATGTGCTTGATCTTTCTCTTTATCTTTCTTTGAAATCATGGGTAAAAGGGTAACTCCCCCTATCAGTATGTCTCCCTCTATTTGCATGTTTCTAATCTTTCTTTCCTAATGTCTTTCTTTGTTGATTTCTCTTCCCTTGAATTCTTTGAAAGATATCGTGTTGATCAACGTAGTTCTTCATGTGTATGTTTCCTTTCCTCTCTTCCAGTGTTGTTAATTGTCCATTGGTGCTTCCTCTTGTATCTCTCTGACATATATAAAAAAAAATCATTACTTGATTTCTTCATTCACTTTTCATGCTCACTTGACCATATTGTTCAATGATTTTCTTCTGTTGATGATTTCTCTTTCCTTGTTTTGCTATGCCTTTCACTGCTTTCATTTCCGTGACCAACTAATTCTAATTGATTCCACTGATTCCAATTGTAAATACATTGCTATGCATCTTCTCTGACCCATATTATTTGTACCCTCTAAGTATCTATCTTTGTCCATAACTGCTATGCATCTTCTCTGACCCATGTTTTTTGTACTTCCTAAGTATCCATCTTTGTCCATATGCCACAAAATGTCCATACCTTTATTACTCAATTGTCCACAATGTTGAGCCATCTATCACTGTACTATCATGGATGCTTCACGACTGCAACTGATCATCACATATTCTTATTTCTTCAAACTGAGTCAAATGTGTCCACTGGTCTTCTCTATCTGCAAGTCAAACTTTGCATGTCTGGAACAACCTGTATTAAATATATCCCTGCCTGAATACATACATGAAATACAATCATGTATGTATTTCATGTACATACATGTGGGAACACTAGAAGTTATGACAGTTTGATTAGTTGAGAAATACATGTATGAAATACATGTATGAAATACAATCATGTTTCTACAATTTTGAGCTATCTGTCCATAGTTGTGGCATTTGTAACATTCTATATTGTGTGGGGCCACATAGGCATCTCTTGCTTGAACATTTTTTTCATACATTCTGCAATTCACAGCTTTATGCCCAAAGTTAGTGCATTTAAAACAATGACCATAAAATAAATTTACATACCTGAGAGTGAATGATATTCTTTGTTGTGTAGTCCTTCTGAATCCATGCCTTGGTTAATCGTGATCTTATCTTCTATTGATCCCTTCATCATGATTGAACCTTATTTGTTTCCTTAGAAGTTTGATTAGTTGAGAAATACATGTATGAAATACAATCATGTTTCTACAATTTTGAGCTATCTGTCCATAGTTGTGGCATTTGTAACATTCTATATTGTGTGGGGCCACATAAGCATCTCTTGCTTGAACATTTTTTTCATACATTCTGCAATTCACAGCTTTATGCCCAAAGTTAGTGCATTTAAAACAATGACCATAAAATAAATTTACATACCTGAGAGTGAATGATATTCTTTGTTGTGTAGTCCTTCTGAATCCATGCCTTGGTTAATTGTGATCTTATATTCTATTGATCCCTTCATCATGATTGAACCTTATTTGTTTCCTGAATGTAGAAGGTATTTTGTATTCATTCCTTTCTGATTCTTGTTGACTATGATTCCTTCCTTTGACAAATTCTACATAACTTTTTTGTTTTGTTGCTTTCGTCATGGATCTCGAATCTTTCTCAAAATGAACATTCTTGTATCCTAGTCCAGATTTGTCATTGTATGGCCTTTGATTGTTGTGAAGGTTTTCTAACGCTTGATAAATTTTCAAGTTCTTGTTGAGCTTGTTGATTTCAACTCTCAATGTCACGATTTCCTTTTTAGTATTCTCACACTCATTTTCTTTCTTTATCATCTGGATTTGGATTACTTCTTCTTTTCTCTTTCCTTCTTCAAGTTGGGTTTTCAAGGAGATGTTTTCTTCTTTGAAATATTCGTTCTTCTTCCTTTCTTTCTTCATCTCAGTTAAATCATTGATTAATTCTTCCTCAATATCTACTTTGCCTTCTTCTTCACTTTTGGGAGTTATTTTCTTATTTTCCATAGCCATAAAGAGTACTTTCTCTGAGTCACAATCGCTTTCATCAGACGATGAACTGTCTTTTTTTGAGTAGAGATTTTTATTGAAGATTTTTTTTTTTATTTGCTTTCCTGTTTCCCTTTTGATATTTCTTTTCTTTCTTGGGGTCTTCTTATTCATCACTATATGACTTCTTAGTATAAGGACACTTATTTTCAAAATGACTGATTTTACCACAATTAAAACATTTGAAGGGAAGCATACCTTTGTACTTGTTGGTTCCTTTCTTCAATTTCCTTACGAAGTTGGGAATTTCTTCATCTTCCTCTGAATCATCGTTATATCTACTATTTGGATTTGACTTGGGCCTTTTATTCTTCTTTGTCTTCTTGGATGCTTTGAAGGCTTCTTCTTTCTTGGATGGATTCTCCCGTCCTGTTCTCATTTCATAAGCTATAAATATTCCATGTAGCTCATCCATACTTTTCATACTCATATATGATCTTTCTTCTAGTGATGAAATCTTAGGATCAAATCTCATTGGAAGAGATCTTAGTACCTTTTGAACAATCATAGATTCATCAAATTATTCTCCCAATCCTTTAATTTTATTCACTATTTCATCAATTCGTAAAAATTAAGCTACAGTGTGTTCATCTTCCTTCATTTTCAAGTGTTCAAATTGACCTCTGTAAGTCTGAAGCTTGGATTCCTTGACCTTTTCATCTGCTTCATAAACATTCTGAATTTTGTACCAAATATCGTTTGTAGAA